>CAHIKZ030002924.1:102500-159643 GCA_903632075.3 Acanthosepion pharaonis | reverse complement strand
AAATAATAATCATTTTTGTGATAATGGCTCTAAATACAAACAGACAGAATACAAAACAATGTGGGCTTGTTTTTCTTCTTATTTACTAATTATTTCCAGAACTATTCAAATTAATTATCTGAAAATTGTTCATCTTATAAAAATAAAAATAAAACAATTTTAATGATAATCATTTATATTCTTTCAAAACAATTTATTTCTTTTCCCTAATTCCTTACACGAAAAACTTGCACATTTTTATCTCGCCATTTATCGCAGTGAATTTTCCAAGAAGTCTTAATCTTTGAAGTTCTGTTATGAATTTTTTCTTTTCCCAGTATGAATCAAATGGATTTGTCCTTGTTTGTGGAGTGGTTTTCTATCTTTGTATTTGTAATTTCAACGGTCCTAAAATGGTTCGACGTTTAAAAGTTTTTGATATTTTTATAATTGGATATTTTTTTATAAAATGTGGTGGTCGCTGATACTTTTAATATCCGACTAACGGTCATCCGGCATCGACTGACTGACGACCCATGTGAAGCGATATTCAACCCACGGGAAACATCATTTCCCTAAAAGGCGGTTTAACGTGGGATCTCCGAACCCGTAAATTCTAAAATTCTGCCCTTCTAAAACCCGTAAATATGTCAAAGGTATTTACCTCCCCGAAAGTCTCCGCTTATATTTCAACAACCTCCCCCCCGAAGGCAGAGAGTTCAACCGGTCAGCCGGTCGTCCGTCAAGACCGAACCATTTTTCCATATTCAGTCCCCTTTCATTTTGGCATCTTTCTAACTTGGCCGGTTTAACGTGGGATCTCTTAGCCCGTTGGCCTTTAAAATATGCCTTTTAAAAGTGAAAACCCGTATAAACGGGTTCAGGATCGGTTTTACTTATAAAGAGACTCCGCCTTCGGCATAGCCTCGTTCATAATAACTCTCTTAGAATAGCAGTTCACCTGATTAGCCGGTCGTCCGATTTCAGACTGAACTCTTGAAACCCACTGATTGATTACCCTTGTTACTCTTTAATAGCCCTATGATACATATATATTTGGTTCTAAAACTTAGAATAGGTGTTCCACTTTAACGTCTCAAACATGACGATAATCTAAATCCGCGTCCAGGAAAAGACGATGTTCGTCCAAGAATGTGTGGCTAGCAAATATACGAGGTTTTCGACCTTATTGAAATGATCTACTGATCCGAATTAGCAATGTTTGTCCCAGCATAGGGTGACGGGAAAACTGACGCCATTATGAATCCATCGTTGATGAGGAATAAAAGCCTGTGTCATTAACATTGATAGCGAATTGAGAATTGACGCCACCAGGAAGGCCGTAGATGAAAATCAGGAACAACTTCGTTTCAAATAACTATGAAGTAACAGACGCTGTTTTTAAAATAATATTTCTTTATATTTTGAGGAAAAAAAATGAACAGAAATCAAATTTTAAATTAGGAAAATATTACCAGGAAAAAATTAAGGATATGATTTCCTAAATGACTTTATTTTCAGAGCTCGATATGCCGTAAAATTGTTTCTGGAATACCAATAAAAAAAAATACAGAATGATAATAATTTTTATAAAGGAAAACACCCCTGTGTTGTGAAGGCAATTTTTGTCCTAAAACACAAATATCACAATTAACATCTGCGTTTTCGCAGTGAATTTTTTTATGTTGATAATTTTCCTCTGACGTTTTTCCACAACAAAGTTTGCTCGTCTGAGTAAATATTGTCTTCCCCCACCCATTTAAATAAATCAGGAATCTACATTTTCTGGTTATCGATATTCTTTAACTTTTGTTCCTTGGCAATAGCTATTGTGGATGCGAGAATTTGCCAAATGAAAATCCAAATAATGAATTTAACTGTACAGCAAAGCATTCTGGGAAAGGAAAACATGAAACGTAAAATTGCCTTGACAAAATATGTTTTCTTATCAAAATATAAAATATATATATATATAACATATGTATATAGCAAATCCAAAGAAATATTATTGGTCCTTACCTGCGTACCGACTTCAAATGTGATTTTTCCCACCGTCTTGGCTTTGTCTTTTAAATATTTTAATGGCAATTGCTCTACGCGCCTTCTTCCTTGGTACCTTGATGTGAAGGAATTTATACATTACTACTAGATTGGCAGATGGGTCATTCCCAAGTATTTTTGCATCATGGAAATAGCTAGATGCCTTCCCAGAAGTTCTATTTGCAATAGTTTCTTCTTCCGCACTTCTCTGTTCTATGGAAATATCTCTTTGTTCTTGTTTTCCCAACATATCTACGTTCGTCGAAATTTTAAATGTAACATCAGTTGCCATATTCTGTATTTTATTACCCTTTTTCTTGACTAAAATCTTCTGAGATTTTATTTCAAGCTCAGTAACCCCATGTCGTTGGGTAATCCTGCCCGAGGTGAAATTCAAGAAAATTTTTACTTCCGTGCATTCCATAGTATAACCTTGATAAAAATATGATTTTCTAATCGGTAATTTTCATTTTTTTATTATTTAGTTAAGGCATCCTCTTTTTAAGACTTGAACTTCATATATATAAATGTCTTTTCTAAATAACATTAGGTTTCAGAATTAATAAAATTAATCGTCTAGATTTTTACGAGATGTAAAGATTTTAATATTTATCTTCTAGAAGATATCGAACAATAAAGCCATCCTCTTGCAGCTAGATTTAATTGAAGAAAATAAAACGTTGGTCTAAAGTTCTTTCTTAATAGAAGAGGCCGCGAAGAAGAAGAGATTCATCATTGACGTTACATTTTAGGATTTTTGTATTTTTTATGTTTTGTGAATAATCGAAAGAAACTGAAATTTCTCGAGGCGAGAATTTCAATTTTTAATCTCTTAGAATAAAAAATTATATCTATCAAATTGTCTTTTTTATAAACCCAGCGTATTAGTCGTTGAATTCTTGTATAAAAATAATTCTTCATATTGTTTAAGTATTTCGAAATAATTTTTTTATCAAAATTTTTTGGACTACTGTTAGACATTTTCATGATTGGAACGTCCCGAACTAAAATCCAGAGGTTGGCAGTGAATATTTCGGATGTTCTAGGAAAGTGCTTAATGGCTCTTCTGGATGTTTCAGTTTTATCAGTGGGCAGAGTAAAATTCTTCCTTCTGTCGTGTTCACCTGATAAGTTACCTCTGGTCCTTCCGGAAGGGAAAACATGATATAATTTTATCCACGACGGATACTGTGATCTTCAACGGCTTTTGATTGGTTAATCTTCTATTGGTAGACTATAAAGGAAATAAAACCAAATAAAAACTGGTTATATATATACATATATACCCAAAACTACCATAACTACAAAAACCGTATAGGTTTTACGGTAATCTCTTTGTAAAAAAATATAATGTAAAAAAATGGTGCAAAATTTGGCCGCTAATAGAACGTTTTTTGGTGTGGTGAGAAAAAAATACTCGAAACACTTTTATTTCCAAGCAATTTCTGCGATGAACCACTATAATTATAAACATTTTTATGATCAGATTAATATTTTGAAATTGTTGTCATTATCACAAAGTTTCATTACACTGTTAGTTTTTCATCAGATGGCTGTCGATCTGGGGTAACGTTTATGTTAAATGATTTTCGATTTTAACACTATTTAATGTCTATAAGATTAGATTGTTCAGTTCTACTTCAATTTCTAGGGATAACTTTTATCTTCTTATTCAGTATTCTTCGGATATTACTTCGCCCTGTTTCCTTTCTTGTCTAAATTTACAATAAACACAAACAGTTTGGGATACTATCCATCCACTGACAACGGGAAAAGGTCATATATTTCTGTTTGGTCGGCATACATATATTCCAGCTGAAATTCGATCTTCTCAGCGCCATCCGCTTTGCAGGACCTTTCAGGGAGTAAATGCTCATATAGGATTTCAAGGGATCTATCAATGGCAACAAAATGGGAAGTATATTATATCCGTGTGCCTGTCTATATTAACAGTGATATTCAAGGATTGATTCTACGAGATTTTCTGGTGGAATACAAAAAATGGGAAAATTTGTCCTGGTTCCAGATCATATTCTGTATTACCTATATTTTTACCGGAATGAATTATTTTCAGGGCACTTTCTAACGTTGGCTTTAACGTTAAAGGTCTCAAATCACCTACCTAAATTCACCCTGCAGGCGACTATCATCCTGTCTAATTATGGAATCGATGTAATATAATTGTTTTATTTCATATTTCACGACGCGTTCATTTTCTGATAGCATTTACCTTTTGAGCAGATCAAACAGGATTCAAAACAAGAAACCAAAATCGCAGCTTGGAAGAGAAATGTGGGTTGAAACTGGCCGGTCGGTGGGAAGTTGGGGGTGAAGGAAGGCGTTGTATACTTTTAAAAGCAGACACAGAACAACCTACCGTTTAGATTAAATACACTTTAATCTCCAACGGTCACATTACGATCGACAGACACTGTAAAAACTATATTTATATATTGGGTTCCATTAAGTTCAAGATTTGAAAAATTTAGAACTTCATTTGTATTTGCTAAAATAACTAATGTGATTTATAGGCATTACTGTAAATCAGTTGGCAAATGTTTTCCATGAACTGCAAAATCGTATTGGCCTTTGTATTGCTAATGATGGAGGACATGTGGAAACTTAAATAAAATTTCAATAAAACCTTAAAAAATATATAGATTTACTTCTTTCTAATCCTTTTTACAAATTATTTCTATCGCAAATACAAATGAAATTATAAATTTTTAAAGTACACGAACTTTTATGGACACCCTGTGTGTGTGTATATATATATATATATATATATATATATATATATATATATATTTTTTTTTTCCTTCTGATGCTGGCCGAAACTAGTTGAGGAACCTAATTGAAATAATAAAACAAGAAATATTAATATACAACCCAGTGTGTTAGAAAATTTTAATTTTTCAATATTTTTTTTTTATTCAAAACACACATATATATATATATATATATATATATATATATATATATATATATATATATATATATAAATAGATATGCAATATAAATAAATCCATTGGTATATAATCCAAGTAGAGCCTAGTAATATAAAATATTAAAACCGATCCACAAAAAAAGAACTCAATGTATTTATTATAACAGAGCAAATAATTAGTACATAATAAAATTCAAAATTAACTCATATGGGGAAATAGGTTTATTTCAACTAATGAAAAATTTGTCTGTCTTATTCAACCCTGGTGTAGACAGTGTTTGAGTTTTTTTATATATATATATATATATATATATATATATATATAAATAAAACCTCCACCACCAAATGGTCTGTTTTTATGTTAATATGGGCTTTTGGTCATAACATTTATTTTGGGGAGGTGGGGGGGGTTGTTTTTTTTTTGTTTATGTCTTTAAACTTTCATCTTGTCTCAATTTCAACATTACTTACAGCATGTTTTATTTCTTCTGAGAGATCTTCCCTTGAATATTATTTTCTATTCTCATATGAATAACTTAATGATGGATTACACATTTTCTATCAGATTAATATTGTAATGGCTTGGAACAATTCCATTAATTTGGTATCTTTGAAACCTTTTATAGGCAAAAGTCAGCTTTGCAGAATGTGAAAGAGGATTGTCTTGCCTAATTCACTTTTTAAGCTTTAAGATTCTTGGTTGTGAAATCTATCATTGTTTTTTGTTCAAGAACTTATAATAATTCTCTGCATTTATCTTTCAAACATCAACTTTGAAGGGACATAGAGTTTTACTGCTTATGTACAAATCCCAAAAACATTCCCACTCTCTGCCACCGTTTTCTTCTAAATTTATTTCAAATTAGGTCCAATCTCTAACCTACTCTTGGGTACCTGATACAGGAGGGTAGGAGGAGGTCTTAATTTGTAGAGTGGTGAATTTTTCTGTATGTAATAAATGGATGTTGATCTTAATAAACTGATCAGAAAATATTTAACATGTCAAAGTGCAAAATTAATAAATAGTGGTCTTAACAAGATCTGTGGTTGTTTCAGATTATTTCCATTAATAAAGGTGGGGGGGGAATAAACTTAAGAGTATTCTGTTCATCCAATGTAGCTCTATATTCATCACTAAACATTATCTGATGACATTCTTAAGAACATTTTTTTTTATTTTAATTACCTTACCAATATTCTCAATTTCTCTTTTGATTATTCTATGATCTCTCTTCAACTTTTCAGTTTTTTATTGTGTTCTCATCACTCAGTAACTTTTAAAAATATCTTGTTTCTCTATTGAGGTTATATCTTTCTTTGCAACCAATGGCTATCATTTATATTTGAAATGAAAATAAATTGTAACATATTACTAAATCTATTTTCTACCTGAACAGACCTCAGTTTGCATCATAAAGTCTGGATACTAAATGTTATGAATGTTTTTCCGCATAAATGTGAATCATAACCTAAAATTCACCTAGCCTATTATCATATATCCTAAAAGTTTTTTGGCTGGTTGATTAATGTTTCATGGTGAAAGTATTGACTTAGATAATAAAATCTGATATAGATTGTTTCCTGTCTGAATTTCTGAGATGAGGATTGTCATTATTTACATTCTTTACATGCAGACTATTGTCCTCATCTTTGTTGTGGTTATCACAATGTTTCATATACATGCTCTCTGATTTTCATCAGATAACCTACAGGGAATTCTATAGTGAACTCTTTATTTAATCTACAAGGGTAGACTATTTAATTGTCCATATCTAGGGCTGTCTTGCCTATTTTTTTTTTTTTAGTAATCTGTCAGATATTGCTCACCTTGTTCCCACAGAGTCAAAATACACTGCTTGGCTCAGGTATTGAACTTGCTATTATTACAAGACAGTACTCTAGTGGATTAAAGCATTGGTTTGTGAATTTGGTGACATTTGTGAGTTCATTCCTTGAGCTGGGCAGTGTATATTTGGACTCTATGAAAACACAATGAACAATAATTGAGTAGCATTAAAAAAAAAAAAAAAAGAACTAGAGATATCCATAAATATGGGTAATAGAATGAGAATGGTCTACTCCATAGGTTAAATAAAGTGATCAGTTCAGAATTACCTGTAGGTTACCTACATTGATACACCTGATGAAAGCCAGAAGGCACAATGGTCAAAATGAGATAACAACAAAGATGCAGACAATAGTCTGCATGTAAATAGATTGTTGCTTGTCCTTCTAGTATTCTTAGTATTATATATATAATCAAATGACCAGATATAAGCAAACTGTATGAGCCGAAAAAGCAGTGAAACTTGCACAGAAAATGTCTTAAAATAATTGTCAGACTTTTGTCCATTTCTGTAGTGTGTGATGTCATTTGTTTATGTTTGGATACACTTTGAGCAGATATGAATATAAGGGAAATCATGGAAAATTGTAGTTTAAAAGCATTAAAATCAACCTTGTGTGGTGGACACTTCTCTGTGGCTAAATTGGTATAGCACATCAGGCTATATGATGATTCTGTGTAGGATATGAAAATTTCTTTTTACATTCAGGCCTGTAAATATTGTTAATACTGTTATAAACAGAGCATGTACTTAAATATTTGTATGTATAAAGATAATGTCATATATATATATATATATATATATATATATAATGATGGAATCTTATATTTCTCATTTCATGAAATATTTTCTATTGTCTCTAAATTATTCATGCATGCATTTGATATAATGTTAATATTGTATTTATCACATCTTGTATTCTTCAGTAACAATCTGGCTGTAGTTGTTATATTCTATCGATTCCCTGTATCTTTATGACTGCAGCATTACAGAGAAAGGAAGTGAACCAGTTGGACTTTAGTGAAACTATTCAGAGAATAAAAGCTTCTTGTTCTTCTTGTCACCCAGTACTACAAAGATAGTGATTTATATCAGACATTTGTCTATCATATTATTAGACTTATTGATCAAAAACACTTTGAAATGTCCGTTTTTAGACAACTTGCAAAATTTCTTTTCCTTTGAGATGAGCATTTGTTGATATTTATCCAACTTTGGTATTGTGGATTTACAAGCTGCACAAATTTATTGTTTGGGTTGAAATATTTGTAGGCTTACATTTTGTAAACCATCATGTATTAAAAGTTAAAACATTAGCCATGTTATTTAAAGATTAATGTTTTTGTCAACCCTAGAACGAAAGAGTATGGAACAATTTCAAGAATTTTTCTCCTCTTTGTTGTTAGTATGGCATTTTGGGGCTGATCCATTCTTTGGACATCCTCAGATGTGCAATCTGCAAAAAAAGAACAAAGGAGTTTGCACATTTTTCAGATGTTAAAGGACCTTCTACTTGGTGGCAAAAAATTGACTTCCTAAAAATTTCCATATGGATTTTAGATATTTGAAAATAGCCCAAAGAATAGTGCAACCAAAATGTAACAGACAAAACCTTTTAAATCTATGTAAAACAGCTCTTGGTATGATAATGAATTATCTAAAATTAAAGAAAACAAATAACTTTCTTTTGCTTCATATATACTGTTTTGTATAATGGTAGATGTAGAATGTCTTTTTTTTTTTTTTTTAAATTTATTTTATGGCAGTTTACATTAAAGTTTTCTGAAGTTTAGGTGATATTAAAATTTCTATTTAAGATTTATTTATATTTTCCTAAATAATGAAACCATTTTTTTTTTTTATCTCTGAGTATGAGAATGGTCAACAGAAATTAGACAAAGAGAATAACCCATTCTTTCATTTAAAATTTCTTTTCTAAATCTATAAGCAGTAAATATAATGTTATTACATTTAAGTAATTTGTTCTAAAGAGCTTTCCTCCTTGGTGCCTTGAATGCATGGATTTAAACGTGCTACTAGATCGGCAACTTCTCAATGTTGAACTAACTAGATGCAACCATATTTCTATTCTAATTGTTTTTATTACACTTCTCACCTGTATAACTCCATTCGGATTTCTTATTTCCCTATCACCTACAATTTTCTTTACTGATCCTGTTCTTTGTTGTCCTTTCTCCTCACTAAAGTTTTTTCATTTTTCACTTCCTGTAACCTCTTGCATCCTAGTGGCATTATTGCCATGCTTGGAGTAAATGGAAAAAAAATGTTTCATCATAAATTAAATCTCCAATTTATTAATTGTTTTAAAAAAAAAAAAAAACTTATTATAAGCATTGAAATTGTCATGCATAATCATGAACACTTTTCAGATATCTTCGATTGTTTACATCTTCACAGTTAAGCTATGAATGAAATAAAGGCAATTCAAAACTTTTGTATGTTACATTGACCAAATATCTTGGCCATTTTTTTCTACATAGGTCATTTTTTTAAAGCTAAAATTTTGGTTAAGGCCTTTGCTATCCATTCTTGATCAGTTTCATCTTATGGTGTAATGGTTAAAAGCTGAATGATTATTATTATTATTAATTTTATAAGAAAGAATATAAAAAAAAAAAATATTACTTTTTAAATATTAAGCATTTGATATTTGATTTTAGGCTTTCATAAATATATTTTGGTCAGATTTTCAATATCTTATTAAAATTTTGTTTCTGATTATTGTAAAAATATTGTTTAAATGAACTATTCTAACTGAAAAATTTATTGAAAATTGTTTTTACATATTTGTATTCTAAAGTTAAACTAATAAAAACGTTGTTTTTTTTGAGTTTTAAAACAATTCATTGAAAAAAAAAAGCGTAACTTTTTAAGATTTTCGTCTGTTCCCAAAAGCAAGACAAATCACCTTTAATTGAAATTTTTTATAGATTAATCAATTTGATCTTTAAAACTTTCCCGATTTCTGGTTTGTTTATGTAAGGTCCTTCCATTAACTTTTTTTGATAATTCAATAAATTATGATTTTTAGTTGATAATAATTTTCAAATTACAATGATGAAACAGAAATTGTTTGAATTTATAATTATGTCTTTAAGATCCCAAAAGCGGTTTTATATTTTTTCGAAAATTTTTACAGACAATAAAAGAAACACACACACACACACAATATAGGAATTTTTTTATATTATTTATTATTTCTTATATATATATAAATCATTATATTTTTTATCAATATAATAAATAAAAATATTCTTTTTATATTATTAAATTAGAATGTTTGGCTATTATAAAACAATAAACAAAGAAATTTTGCAAACTGCCCCTTCAAACTAAAACACCTAAGCATTCATACTTTAATAATATGAGATTTTAATACAGATATTACTTTTAAAATTTCTTAAAATTTATATCAAAATGAAATTTGTCTTTCATTTTTAAAATTAAAAGCAAATAAACCCTATGTCCTTAAAGCGATATAAATATTCTTCAATATATTGAATTACCAAAAAGCCCTTCTTTATTTTGAATTTTATTTTAATTAACTTTCATTTGAAATCAAAATGGCATCCTTTCTGTCTGTTTTTTTTAAGCTTTTTTTTCTGTCTTTTCCTTCTTTTCTTCTTTTTTTTCTTTCTTTCTTTCTCTCTTTTTTTTCTTTCTTTCTTTTTTTCCTTTCTTTCTTTCTTTTTTTTTCTTTTCTTTTCCTTTCTTTTTTTTCCTTTCTTCTTTTTTTTTTTTTTCTTTTTTAAAAATTTTCTTTTTTTCCTTTTTTTCTTTTTTTTTCTTTCAAACTTTTTTTTTTCCTTTCTTTCTTTTTTTTCTTTCTTTTTTTTTTTTTATCTTTTTTTTTTTTTTTTTTTTTCCTTTTTTTTTTTTCTTTTCCTTTTTTTTTCCTTTCTTTTTTTTTTTTCCTTTTCTTTTTTTTTTCCTTTCTTTTTTCCCTTTTTTTTTTTTTTTCCTTTCTCTCTTTTTTTCCATTCTTTTTTTTTTTTTCTTTCTCATTTTCTTTCTTTATTTTTTTTTTCTTTTGCCTTTTTTTCTTTTTTCTTTTTTCTTTTTTTTTTGTTTTAATCATTTTTTTCTAACATTCTTTGTTTTTCTTTCTTTTTTCTTTCTCTTTTTTTTTTTTTTTTTTCTTTCCTTTTTCAACACTATTTTCTTTCTTTCTTTTCATTTTTTCCTCTTTTTTCTTTTTCTTTTTCTTTTTTTTTTTTTTCTTTTCTTTTTTTTTCTTTATTTTTCTTTCATTTCTTTCTTTTTTTTTTCTTTCCTTTTTTCTCACTTTTTTTATCCTTTTCCTTTTTTTCTTTTTCCTTTCTTTTTTTTTCTTTCTTTCTTTTTTTTTTTTTCCTTTCTTTTTTTTTTTTTTTCCTTTCTAGGAAAAAATTCCTTCTTTTTTTTTTCACTTATTCACTTTTTGATTTTTCTTTCTTTCTTTTTCTCAGTTTTATTTCTTTTTAACCTGTTTTTAATGATTAATTTTTCCATTATTTTTTTTCAAAAAATCTTAAACTTTCTTCGTCTCTTTTTTTTTTTTTTTAAAATTCCTTTCTTTCTCATTTCTTTGAACTTTTTTTTTTTGTAATTTCAATTATTTACATTTTTTTCCACATTAAATTTTTTATTTGTTCGAATTTGTTAATGTTAAAATTTTTATCTTTTTTTTCTTATTTTTGTCTTGAAAAAATAAATATTTCTTTGCCTTTCCCTTTTTTGAACAAAATGTTTCAGAAATCAAATTAAAATAGTTTGAACCTCCAATTTAAAACTGTTGTAAAAAAATTCCTTACTGTCATTGCAAAATTAATTTAAAGAAAATGCTCTTTTCTTTTGAAATTCCTCTCCCTTTTATTTTTGACCTAAATAAATTTCAAATGAAATTTGGTAAATGACAAAAAAAGTTTTTCAATTTGGAATAAAATTTCTACTCAAAATGTTCTTAAAGTTTTAATGTTCACTGAAAAAAAATTATTTAAAATTTTTTTTTTTGTCAAAAAATTGCAATTTTTAAGAGAGGCATTAAAATTTTCAAAATAAAAAGTTTAAATTTTAAAATTCACCAGAAATAAAAATATTTCAGATTTAGAATTAAAGTTTTTTTCAAAAATGTTTTAAATAAATTTAAACTTCAATTTCGTTGCTTTCCATTAAATTTTTTTCAGAATTAACAAATGTCCATTTTTTTTTTCTTCATTTTTTATAAATCTATCTTTTTTCTTTCTAGATCATTTTGAAAAGATTCTAAATAATACAATAAAATTTTTTTTTTATTCCCAATCTGTTTTATTCACCAAGAATGAAATCTGATTTTTTTTTCAATTATCTAAATAAATGAAACCAGATTCGACTAGTGCAATTTATTAAAAAAAATAAACTCTAAATCAGAATTACAAATTTTATCTTCAATATTTATATAAGTTTAATGAATATTTCCTTTTTTTCTTTTATGTGCGTTTTGGTTTATGGATAGGACTCTCTATGATTCAAATCATTTTTATCCGATTCGAAAATAATTAAATCACGGGATCATCATAAAATTTTAAATAATATTCTTGGGAAAATGATGAATTTATCAAAAATTTGGAAATATTTAAGACTAAAGAAATTTTTTTGATTTTATTGAATTACATTTAAAGAAATTTATTCTTTTTCATTTAATGACGAAATTAATTATAACCATCAAATATATATCAGATGTAATTCAATTTAAAAAAACCACAATATAAATCAATGAAATTTGTCTCTGGTTTAAATTTTTATTTTCAGTATATTCCCAAATAAAAGTATTTTTTTTTTTATCAAAATAAATTCATAAAAAGAAAAAAAAAAAATTAAAAAATGATTATTGTATTAATCTGTTTCCTCTTTAGAAATCTGATTAAACGTTGTTAACTTTTTAAAATTTGTTTTTAAAATTGTCTGTAAACATTTATTTTAATTAATAATTATTTATTAAATTTTATTTGAAAAAATTTTAAATTTTTTTGCCAAATCATGATTCTTCTGAATTTAATCAAGTTTGTAGCTATTTTGATTTTTTTCTTTAGACATGCAAATATTTTTGTACAATTTTAGTTAAAATATTAGAAAAATATTGATCCCTTCATTCTTTCCTTTATTTTTAATGTCTATTTATATTTTTCTAAACAATATCTTCAAAAAAAAATATTGATTTTTTTTATTTTTAATCTGTTTAATTAGTTTTATATAAAAACAAACAAAATATATATTCTAAATATATATTTTTTATCCAAATATCAAAATATTTGAAAATAATAAAAACAAAAAAAGATATTTTAAAAATTTTTAAAGATTTTATATCTAAATCATTTAATCTTCAAAAATAAAATATCCTTTTTATTCATTCATGGAAATCTCGTTTTTTTATTAAATATCTATTAACAATATTGTTAAAACATTGACCTTATTTATATTTGGCTTAATACACATCTAAATATTTGTATTTAAAATATACTATAAATTAACTTAAATAAAATCTTAAATTTAATTAAATTTCATTTTAAAATAAATTTCTTTTTTCAAAAGATTACCGCATAAAAACAATTTAAATTAAAATAGATTATATTTGTTGAAATATCTAATATTTTACAATTTTTTTTAATAAAATTTAAAATTCCTATACAAAAAGAAGTAAATGTCCATTAAAAATTTTTTCACGAATTTGATTATCAGTTTTTTATAATTTTTTTTAATTTTGTTTATTTCTATTCTTTTTTTATTTTCAATTTAAGTAAATTTTTATAAAATTTAAGTTAATGTCTTATTTTTTTTTTATATTTTATCTATAAAACACTTCATGAAAAAAATTATAAGGAAATATTTTATATTATTTCAACTTGAGGGAAAACTTTGTTTATTTCATTTAAATTTTAAAAAAATTTTTTAAAATAAAACTGAAATTAAATTTTAAATAACTTTTTGAATTAAAATGAAAAATCTTCAAAATAGAAGTTTTCATTGGGTTATTTATAAAAATGTCTTTTTTCAAGAATTTTGTTTTTTTGTTTGATTTGAAATAAAAAATGAACCCAAAAATCAATTTTATCCTGATTAATTTTGTAAAAAAAATTTTGATAAAAATTAAATTTAAAAAATTTTTTAATTTATTTAACAGAATATTTTAAACAAATTTTTTTTAACTAATAGAATTTTTATTTGGCATATTTGTTTTCATTTTTTTTTTTTTAATCGAAAATTTTGTATTAATATTATTGAATAATGAAATAAAACAAACAAACAATTCAAATTTTTGTTTTCCCGATGAAATTGCTTTAAATTCTATTTTTCAAATTTCCTTTTTATTTATATTTTTTTTTTTTTTTTTATTAAACAAGTTCAATGGAAAATCATTTTTTGTTTTTTTTTTTATAATTATTCTTTTTCATTAAAGTAAAAGGCTAAAAATAAAAATTTATAATCAATTTTTTTGCAATTTTTGCAGGTTCAAGAATATTTTTCTCTAATTTTTTTTATTTTTTTTATTTTACATTTAAATCAAAAATTTTCTCTGAAATATAAATATGGATCAAATAATAAGAAATCTTTCTTTTAAAATCCTGGTGATCTTTGACAATTTTTAATGGCATTCACACAAATAAAAATTGATTTTAGCAAATCAAATTTTACCATAAAAAATATTTCATGGTTTTAAATTCAATAAAAGATAAATTTTTTTTTGATTAATTTCTTTTTCAAATTTTTTTTTTTTATTTTCTTTTTTTATGAAACAATAATTTAAAAAAAATCTTTGAATTTGGCCATAATTTGTTATTTCATGAATAAAATATTAGCAAAAAACATAATATATTTCAAAAGAATTTAAAAAAAGAAAATTATTTTCATTTTTTCGTTTTTTTCCTGAAATTTTATATCAATTTTATCATTAAAAATTTTTTTCATTAAATTTTTCCCACTGTTTTAAAATAATATCAAAAAAAACGTTTTTTCTTAAATAATTAATATGTCTTTAAAAAATTGTTTTGTTTTAAATTCATGTTTTCAAAAAAAATAATTCAAAAAAAATTTTTTTTTTTTATATTTTTTGGATTCAACCAAAAATAATAACTTAAAAAATTTAATATATCTTTTTTTTTTTAAATTTCCTAAAATATTAACAATCTAAATTTTTCTTTGATATGTGCTTAATTATTTTTAATCAGAAAAATTTTTTGCAAAACAATGAAAATAAAATTTAAATTGTTTTTTTTGCTTACAATTAAAAAATTTCTGAAATATGTCGAATAAATATTTGCTTTTTATTTTGGCATGAAAAACTTTTAAAATTGTCTGTTCCTGTTTCCATCAGGTCCTTTTGTGTTCATAAAAATTTAAATTTTTTTTAATTTTCGGAAAAAAATTAATTTTTTAATGAAATTAAAAAAATTTTTTTTTTGTTTAAACTTTTTTGTTTTATTTTATTAAATTTTGTTATTTGTATTAAAAAATGGAAAAGGTCTGTTAATTTTATAGATCCATAATGAAATATGTTTAATTTTTTTATCTTATTTGTAATTACTTGCTCTTCTTAAGTTTTTATTGAATGCCAGTTTATTAATATTTGTTACCCATGTTTCTTTGATATCTTTTATTCTTATTTTTTTTATTAATTCTTCTTTGAATTAAAAATTACTTTATCAATTCTATTATAAAAAAATCTTAGGTTTTTTTTTCATTTATTAATATTTTTTATATATAATTATTAAAAAATTCTTGGGGATTTGATTTTATATAATAATTGAATTTTCTAATGCCGTCTTTTTTAAAATTTTCATATTCTCTGAATTCAAATGAATGAATTTCAGTAATGTTCGTGTCTAAAACCAAGACTTGGTTTTTTATTGTTTTCAATATTAAAATCTTATTATTTTTCAAAATGACAGAAATATCAAAATTTATTTTTTGTTTGGCTCTATGCTAATAATGTTTAATTTTTTACTTTCAAATAAATTTCTTAAATTTTTCATAATCCCAACTGAAAAAGGATTCTAGAACAATCTTAATTTATTTTCATAAAAGTAATCGCAAAACGAATCTTATGCATTTTGCTAATTTAAAAAAAAAAAAAAATTAAAATTATTTTGTTATATAAATCTTTTATTTTTATAACCTGTTGTAGCGTACCTACGGACGATAATGGGTATGTCCCCATTCACATAAATACAGTAGTAAATACTGTATGTTGGTCTGCAGTTGGAGATTCGTCTCCAGCTGTGCTGGTCAAACTCTCTGCCTCCGGGCAGAGAGGATCCCCAGACGAGGCTATGTCGAAGGGCAGAGTCTCGTCTCGGGAAACAGCTACCCGACCCCGTTTTATACGGGGTCTACGGGGAAATTTTGGCCGAGCCTACGGGCTCGGATACCCCACATTAAATTCGGCCTTGTGCCACATCTGACCGCGTGGGGCGGTTGGTAGATATCCTGCAGTTGGAGATTCATTGTGGAATTCACTTGAATCACTTCTAACAGTTGACTACTACTTCTACGCGCTGCTGGCGAATCTTATATGTGTTGTTCTTGTCCTAAGTATTATCGTTCATTACCAACCTTATTTTCCCCATAAAAAGACGTCGGGAAAATCAACGACCCAAAAAACAAAATTCTAATAAAAAAATATGGAAGAAATAATTAAGTCTTTCTTTTAAAACCAAAATTATTAATTCTACAAAGTTGAAAAAAAAGATTTATAAATCATATTTTAATAACCTGAAGGGATGTTGACTTTGAAGAAAAATCTTTTTTTGTCAGAATGGGTTTATATCTTAGAAGAAATACAAATATAAAATTTTACTTTTCTATAGATAAAAAGTGAACTTTATATTCTCTGTTTCCACCCCTTTTTTACTTCTTTAATTCAAGAATTTAAACTGAAAATAGAACAGGCTTTAAATTATTAGAAAATATATTTCATGTGATAAATTAATAATGTAAAATTGGACTACAAAGTCATGATCTTTCTGTTATGAAGGGATACTTCTAAAAAATTAGAAAAAGTTTTGCAAAATTTCCTTCATGGAAATAGAAGATATAGCAAATTTTTAAAATTTTGGAGTAAAATTTTCACTTAGCATATGGAAAATTTCCTCTATTTATTTATCAGAAGAAGGATAGACAAAAAAGAAGGAACTGAATTTTTATTTTGAACGTGAAGAACAGGAATTTGCAAAATTTTTGAAAAGGAAAAAATTTACTAAGACTTGTTTCACAAAATTGTGTAGGAAAAAACATCATAAAATTTGTTTTAAGACAAAGGAAAAAATCATTTAAATAATTTCGTCGCGGGGATTAGGAAGAAAAGACTAATTGCGAAAAAAAGCATAAAAAAATATTTTCAATTTTAAATTTTTAAAATTTTTGTAAATTTTTTAAAAAAAAAGATTATATATTGCAATTCTGGGAAACAGTTTCCTTATAAAATATAAATTTTCATTTATCTGTCAACATATCATATCTCCACACAAACGATGATTTTTCCCTTATTTTTTTTCCACAAAAATAAATTAATTTAGTAAATTTGGTTTTTGTTTGTCTTTTTCTTGTCATCATCAATATCAAATTTATTTGATATATCAATTTATAATAAATTTCTTTTAAATCATATATTGTTTTCATTAAATTTATCTATTCTATCCGCTTAATGGCGATATTTCAAAATTGTAATTTTGTTTTCCTCATTGCTCATTATGATGGAAACAAAATTCTTTTCGATTTCATTGTTCTAAATGTTTTAGACGATTTCAGTCCTTACTGGAATTTTTTTCCCCATGATTTTTGCAAAGTTTCTATATCTGTTTCAAATCACATCTTTACCCTTTTTGTAAATAAAAGATTCCTATTAACATGATCCTTTTTCACCTCAATACTTTTTCAAGAGGTTTGAAAAAAACACTTGTGAAGGTGCTGATTTTTTCATGGAAAAAACATGTCCAGAAAATTTTTTTTGATTCGCTTAAAAGGACATTTTTTTTTTAAACAAATTCAGGTTAAGAATTTAACATATAAAATGCAAAATTGTTTACACATTTATTTTCAAAAATTTTGTTTAACTAAATATTTGAAGAAACAATCTTCAAAATTTAAAAGGGATATAACTTTTGAAGGTTTTAAAAGAAAATTCTAAACTTCAACAAAAAAATGGTGTGTCATTTCTGTATTCTTTAGAGAGATTGTAATTGAGATTAAAATTTTTTGAAGGCGAATAGAAAGATTACACGAAACGTGAATGGAAGGAAAGTTTCCATCCCATCATTTTTCACTTAAATCTTAAAAAATGAAAAAAAAATTCCTTTTTGTTTTCCATCGTGAAATGTTTAAATTGCAAATCTAATGAGGAAAACCTCAAACCTTTCAAGCACCAAATGTTAAAACAATGTGAAATTAAATTTTTTCTGAAGGCAACTCGATTTAACATCCATTACTTTAAAATTAAGGATTTTTAAATTTTATATCTTTGTTAAAGGATTAGAAGAATTTTTAAGATTGAGGCATAAAGAATTTCAAATTTCCAGATCCCCCAATAAAATAAAAACAAAAAATTCACGGATTTTAACATTCTACTCAACAAAATTTCTCATTAGAAATTATATGGATTCACGTAAATCCGTTTCATTACCCCAACAAAAATTCATTTTAAAATTAAATGAATTTATTTTGGATCTTCAAGATGAATCCTGTTCATTTTTTTATTTCCTTTAAATTTCCTTGAACTAAATCACTTTCCAGCAATTTTCACCGGGTATGTAGATTACCAAATTTTCCTTGTTTTTTCATTTTTAAAAATAATTGTGGAGTAATCACTGCCATAAAGAAAATGGATGACACATATAGAATTGAAAAATCTCTTTTTTGATTTTTAAAACAAAAAATTTTTAAGTTCTCACCACCTTTTGAAATTTTGGAATACTTTTTTTTAAACCAAATGCGTTTGCCTATCTGTCGATATAAATTCTAATTTCACAAGATTTATTTCAACGTTTGGAACACATTTTCATTTTAGAAAATTTCATTTGAGACCGATAAACTCTTTTTCTCAATTTATCAGGAGGTTTAAGAAAGGAGACCTATTGTTTTGTTGCTTTTTTCATAATGGATTGGGGTAACACGTGGTTTGTATAAAAAGTACGCTTGTCGCCAAAATTTTATTAACTTTCCCAAAATTGTTTTTCCACATCACCTTCTGATTGAATTTTATTGGTTTAAATATATACGTTTTAATTCCAATATCTTCAATTAGTTAAAAAAAATTTGTTTTCGTTACTTTACGAACTGTAACTTTGTCTCTTAGGTGTTAAAATATTTGTGTAGTGCATGAGTTCCGAATGTCTCTATCGTATAAAGAGCTTATGACAACTGCAGCTTAAATTTCAAGCTGTATAGATTCGTCTACTTTGACTGTTATTCTTCCAATCCATCGAAATCTCGACTGGTGTTAGGATTCGCAAGAATGAGCAACATAAGATATTAATTGGTTGATGTTTTAAACTGAAGGTACAAATCAGCTTTCACTGTTTTCTAACTAGAATGTCTTTACACGTCCTTCCAATAGAACAAAATTGCTCCCCTTCTTCAGTCTTTCAATCCCTGTAAATCTAGGCGATTTGTTTAATCATTTCGCCCTTAGTTAAGCAACATTGATCCTGGTTATTACCTAGATGGGTGACCGCCTGGGAATACCGGGTGCTGCAAGCTTGGATGTATAATGGATAATGGCTCGGAATTGTTTACCGGAGAGCCGAGTTTCAATTTCCGCTGGGTTCGTTATATTCACTTACGTACAAATACCCTTCGGAAAGACATGAATCCACTTCTTCCCCCCGATATGGGTTAAGTAGTAAAACTTGTATTATTAAACCATTATTATCTAAAAGAAAACACTTTTAGAATCTAAAAATAGTTTCTAGTTTTAAATAACTTGCAAATGGTTGATAAAACGTAAAAAACAAATCAATCCCTCAATTTAAACGAACGTTTCAATGGAGTGTACAATCGGCATGACATTTTATTTTTTCTAAGGTGACCGTCTAAAACTTAAGTTATCGTTTACTTGACTCAGTTATACTTCAGACGCACTAAATCCAACCGGTTTACGAAACTTTCTTTAATCACACCTGTCACAGGTGACGATAAACTTCAGCCAGGTAAGAATAAAAATAAGTGACAGTGTTTATGAATCAATTGGAAAAAAAATAATAGTTTTCGGGTCAACTATGATTTCTTCAGGTGCAAATAGATATATTTAAAGAGAAATTTAACATGTCATTATTAAAATCATAAAATAAGCAATAGAAAAGTATTCTTAGGTGTCACTCTTAGTTAAAGTAGAAACTATTACTCGAGAAAGTATTTACGGTAACAAGTCAATTCAATTCGCCACTTGTGATAGTGAATATTACTTCTCACAACGATAAGTCATTAATCCAATTTTCTTTTAATTATTTAAATCCGAGCAAGGCGAAAAAGCCACGAAGACGCAAGAGGTTACTGAATGTGATGGAAACTGAGAAAATGTTGAGGAAAAGACAATGAAAAGAACAGGATTCAAAGAAAGAGAAGATGGCGACTGACGTTTAAACTTTTGAAAACTAAGTGACAGGAAAGCAAGAATCCAGAACAGAGTTCCACAAGGGAGAAGTGCAAGAGAACAGAACTTACGGTTACATTTCGCAATTTCAACAATAAAATGATAATACTTCGCCGCTAATCTAGTAATACGCTTAAATTCGTGAAGGCGAGATGTCAAAAGAGTGCCCATTAGAATAACTGACATGAAAATATTTATGGAAAAGGCACAAGGAAAGTTACGTTATGGTAGTTGAAAAGCGATTGAAGCCGAGATACCAGGTCAGGACCTATGACATTGCAATGAACAACAGGTGGCTTTGTACAGATTCCACGGGGATACATGCCAAGTTCACGTCATCTGTGAAGGGTCCTGGTTGCCGACGGTCCGTTTCATGCTATGTCGTCTCATTTCTCGCAGGGTCCCACGATCAATACCACCGCCTAAACCGCAGTTCACGTAAGTGAAGACTTGGATCGATGAGGTGGTCGTACGCGTTCCAGCAGGGCTGAGGACATTGTTTCTCCCCACGTGAACCACGTGACCAAGGAGAGGTTACCGAGAATTCTCGCTCTTTCCTAATTTGAATCCACTACACTACTATGTCTGGAGTATCGTCGAGTGGGATACCAAGCAGCGGTTCTACCATACCAAGTATTTGTTGAAGGCTTCCATCATGGACGTGGTGACCCACATGAACGAGGACCACATAGTCGAGGCGTGCAGGTGCTTCTGAAGCCTGATTGGAGTCATAATCCAAACTGAGGACGGTTTTATTGAATAATCGTTTGTGATTTTCTCTGTGAACAATATTTTTGAAAATTACTGCGTTTTCTTTAAATTATAATTTGTTCTCAATCACCTGACGCATCCTGTACATTTTTATAAGAGAAAGAAAAAGAATAATTTTAACCTTTTTTTTTTTATTACAAAAAATTCTAAAATACTTAATATGAAAGAAATGAAATGGAAACCAACGTCATTGTAAAGGCAGTGAGTGGTGAAGAACGCTCTCGCCACCGGCTGTTCGGCGGTGGTTTATGGAAGTTCTGTCGAGTTCAGAAAATATAAAAATGATACTTTTCTTCCAAAGAAATGTTGTATTTGAGCCGTTTGGAAACTCATATAATGTAAAATGATTTTACGTCGTCAGAAGACTCCACTACGATATGGACGAATTGTCCATCTGTATGCGTCGAAGTCTTCTAGTCATATAATCGCTCGTCTGTAATCTGTGTACTCTCCTGTGAGGTTAGAACCCCAACTGACGTCGTTACACTCACTTTCGCACGATTAGCTTGGAAAACGTATGGCTCCATCTATTCTTCCCCAAGTTATGGATTAAATAGCAGGGTTGAGTTAGCTTCTTGCTTTAAGGTGGCAACAAGTCTAGGAGAAAACCCTGAATTCAAAATAACAGTCCGAAGAAGTGTGGCGGAGAGCAATGGTCACCCTTGAAATAATAATTATAGTAATATAGAATTTTGTTTATAGATGGGGAAAAGTAATCTGGATGAAGTTTGTACCCAGAGAATCTGTGCTTCGTCAGAATTATTAATATAACATGTCAAAACAATAGTGTTTATATGAACTATGGAATACCAATTGGGAAGAAGAGACTGCTCGTTTAATCACGAGGGTGAGAAGTCGGTAATCCGGTTGTAATCTAAGTTTTTGTCGCTATCACCGCGTTTATTTAAGCGCGTGTTTGTGCAAAAACAGCCATTCGAGTGGGAGTCAAGAGACAGTCGAGTCGAAGTAGCAGTCGACGAGAGAGATAGGCAGTGAGAGTGAAAGCGTCCGTATGCTGTTGTGATAAGGTTAATGAATGAATTAAAGCTACTTCTCTCCTGTCAGAATTATTTGTAATATTTTTTTTTCTTGGACTTTATTGCTTATACACTACTTTCTTGTAAAAGAAGCATTATTCTTTTTGTACCAATTATTTCCTTATATACATATAGATATACATAAATTTTTCTCTGCACTCAAATCGACTTGTTCATATTTGATTTTTTTTCTACTTGGCCCGATTCTCGCCTCAACGAACTTGCAGCTGAATCTTCCGGGATCTACGATTTGTTAATTACTCTCCAGGATCAAAAATCAAAATGTGGCTCGAAAGTGAAGTCGAATCGACATTGTGAACCGGAGACTTTGATTGAACCTGTAATATTGGACCAGGACAGGACCAAAGGCCGGTCTTGTAGAATACATCAATCCAGTGGGGTCGGGATAGGTGTTACAAAAGAATGGGTTCCGCCAGGTTATCTTAGCTATAGTACATGTGGAACGCCTACTACCCTAATAAGTTAGGGAACATTTGACGTGATGAGAATCTGGGCCAACAGAATTTTAGCCAGGTGAAATGTGTTAGTCACAATAGCCGTCGTAATTTCTTACATGACCATATCATACTTATTTTTCTTGGAGAAAGTGAACAGCTTGCATTTTGTGGTTGCACAATACAGAATAAGTTGTGCTTGGGATAGTTTCGCCCAACACCAAACATTGCTTCAAAACCAAAACACCAACCTAAAAACTAGTGTCATGTTCTTAAATAACCTCGTCCAATCAAGGCTTTTGTATATGTAACAATACGATTTCTCACATCATTAAGAGGTAAGCAAGTAGATTCCTTTTCCTTTGAGTCTATTCAAGTACCTAAAAGCTTTCAGGAAATTCGTCTCCAGATCATCTTTTAAGTCAACTTAAGTGTCAGTTTTTCAAGATTTCTGTCTCTAGCCTGCCTCTGAATTGGCAAACGTAAAAGATTGTTAATGATTTGACCACCCAAAAAGCTGAATCGGTGGTCTCAAATCTTCCGGAACATAAGTGGATGGATAGGGGGTGGAACCCCAGCAATTATCCACATAAGCAGAGAGAAGCAGGAAGTCTAGGAAAAAAAGGGGATCCGGCAGTCAGAAATAAGTAGGTGCCCAGCAGCCAGGGAGGAAGGTATCAACGGAAGTTATGAAGATAGCAGTCCAATTCTTGAAGCTGAAAGAAGAATCCCACGGTTTAGTGAGAAATCGTATTGTTGCTAATTTCTAACCAATGTTTTTAAAAGCAATTGTCGTTATTTTTTGTTGAATGCGATCATGGCTAAGGAGACAAATCTGTGGACATAGCGATTTGGGTTTATATGAAAATACAGCCGACCTTAGATGTCCTCACAGGTACAGTAAACGACGGACGTGCGGAGAACGTCGTCACATATAGATGCCAAACTTGTCGCCAAACTTGTACAGAAACATCTGAACTTTTGATAGTATACAACCAGTTTCTCTGATCGATGGTTAAAAATGACTTCCAAGGAGTGTAGGCCAAAGCGAGGATCATCCTTTATCAGGACCTCGTGGACTGGCGTTACAGAATAACAAAGAACTGTACCAAATAACAGAAACCACATCACTTGAAGACTTTCAACTGCAGTAACAACTAAAATGGATAGCACATGTAAATTGAAGAGAAATTAATGACATAAACAACATACTGCCATCCACACTACCTCAAACAAGAAGCAAGGAAGGAAACTCACATCAGTACTGGAAAGAGCAATAACAGTTACTGGACTTGAAAAATTTATTTTCTGAAAAATTATTTTAACCGAAAGATTTTATAAATTTCAACCGAATGTACCACTGGCTACTCGGTTGATGAATGCCGAATGTTTCCTAATAATGAAACTGGTAATTTTATGGTCACCATTTAAAATCACGTATATTCATTCCAGTCATTCACTTACTTCTCAGCTATCACCTCTTCGCGGGCCGTATACATTTCAATTTTATGTCTTTGAGCTTATATATATATATATATATATATATATATATATATATATATATAAACATTTAAAACAACATGCCTGGCCACGTACACAATTCCGGAAAATCCTCGTTGAAAACACATCTATATTTAAACATGAAAACAATAAACAAAAACTAAAAATTCTTGAACCTATATACATAAAACAGTTGAAACCTAACCTGAATAAATACTTTATTATTACAGTATTCTTCATTTCAGGCGCTTAAAGTACACATTTGTTTGGTTTTGGTTTTAATAACCCTTCAACGGAGGGGAAAAGGTTGTTTTTTTTTTTTTTCACGAACGCAAACACAAAACAAGTAAAAAGAATTTGTTTTTTTAAATTTGAAAAAAAAAGGTTTTTACGTGTACATTCGTTTTAATTGTATATAAAAACAACTATAACACTTATATTTTAACCTCTTTTAAATAATAAAAATAAATGAAAAAATAGAAAAATAAACAAACGTCACGTTCATAAATTTAATATTTTTAACAGTATGATAGCCTTGCAGTATTCTAACGTAGTCTTTTTTCTCCTCTTTCTCTGACTTCTTCCAGGTTTATTTGCAGGCAAACTACTCCAAGATATAAATGAAATCCAATAAATTGCAAGATCATGAATCCTAGAGTTCATTGAAACTTGAATCATGAATGGAAGGTGCCTGTATCGTTGCGACACTTAAACCATCAATTGATGGTATTTGTTGATCGCCAATGAAATATCAATTAAGGGTTAAGAGAATATTTATAATTTGAGAAATCCTCAGACAATATAAATAATTCACATTTAAAAGTAGAACAAAATCAAGATGAGGTCAGTGTACATTAGAAAATCTGAATTGATTTTTTTTTTTAAATCTCTACTTCAAAATGGACTGTTTCCATTACGCTTTGAGATGATTTATTTCAACTTGCCTCTTGACGATATACAAAAGGAAAACAGTCGTTGCTTTGTAGTTTTTGATTCATTGGTCTATCATTCATATTTTTTATTTATTTATTCGTGTTTTTCTTCGTTTGTCATGCCAGTATTCAGAGGAATTTTATTATTTATATCCAACCCAGACTGTTTTAATTCACATTATGAAAGGATCTTTTTTTTTCTCTTCATTCTAAAAGATCGTATTTAAACACGATACGACACACGACCCAACGTCACATTTTACGGTAGGTCATCCAGAAGTTGCCTGGTTTCTGAAAATATCAAAGGAAAATCATGATCCTGCCCCTCTTATGGTAACTGGTTGTAATTCTTGAATATCGATCCTGAGTCTGTTAATTCCCAGCTTCCAATAAACATATATATCGTTTAAAGCCTTCAAAGAATGCGAAATCCTTCCCATACATAGGGGAAAAAAAATCAAATCTAGTTCTTTCTTAGATCATGAAATAGTAAATAGGGTAGCCAAGGTTAGTGATGCCAGTGGAAAGCTGCCAGCAATGGTTTGGAATGAGAGGGCGGAATTTGAAAACCAAAATTTGTTTACCGTGTAGAGGTCATCTTAGTGTTATTGTATGGGTCAGACGCCATATAGAAAGCGTATCATATAGCGAGATATCTTCTACAAGAGATGTCTTTAAAATATCTGCGGTTTCATATAGAAAGACAAAGTTGGTAGGCTGATTTTGTTTAGTTGTATACAAACATTTATGGGTTATGTAATACCGAAATCTAAATATTTGAACACGATTTCATAGCTTCAACTAAATAATTTTGAACTCAATTGTATGTCTTCAATTACAGATAAATTGTATTGCTGGTCATTTTTCTACAAAATGTATTATTGGTCATTTTACTATATGTATTTTTGTGCTTTCATAGTGTTTTGTTTTTGTTGGGGGGGGTCACTATTTGCTCATAGCTGGGACCCTAACAGGTGCTACCACCCCAAATCAGGGAGTATCTGGGAACAACAATTACTAAGAGGTGGTTCCACGCCCCTCAAAATCTTGTTCCACGATCAGAGGCCTTGCTATCGGCTGTAGTTTATCGTCATACACGCGGGACCTCCGCTAATGTCATTCTCAAAATTCTTTAGGACCACATCTCTATTGCTTTAAGTGTCTTTTTCATATGTGAGGAAATTGTTTGACACTCACTGCCATGTAAGAAAATTGATATTACATAGCAGTTCACCGCGTTTTTCTTTGTTAAAAAAAAGTCCAGTTTCTTTGTTTAGCTTTAGGAAGGCATCTTTCGCTATTGCAAAGAGCGTTCAGATTTCTAACATGTTCCATCGTCTTCCAGATAGTTACGTTTCGGTACTTGCTTGATTTTTGATGTTTCCAATTCGTAGCTGCCCATTTTGTTAACGACCATACATTCAATGTTCTTACAATCGATAGTTAGTCCTTTCTTCCCGCTTTCCTTTACTATCCTGACTAGAAGTTCTGCAGCCTTCTTACGGTATTTGTTATCATTATTCTTACCAATTTTAATAATGTTGTTATCGGGATAGTTTCATTTATACTTCAAATTTCCATGTTTTTTTTTTCTTTTTTTTATAATCTCTCTTGCATTTTCATCATTTTTCCTATTAGATCATTGCAAAAATTTGTGCCCGGTTGTAAAATTAAAAACAAAATTTTCATATTCACAAAAAACATGTATTTTTGAACAACTGTCTCATCGTTCGACAAGTTCGTTGGTCTCACTTTCGTAGGTACGTGTCCTTTACTGAAAGAAGGTTCTGAGGTAATTTTTGGTTAAGTGTTATTTTGTCATTTAAATTGTTCTGTAGAGTCTGGAACAAATGAAAATCTGAAGAAGCCAATTTAAGAGAATACTGTTGGTGCTGGAGGTCAGGAATGGTGTCATATTTGCTACTAAAAAAGTTAAAATAAAACAACCTAACATCACACATATTTTACACAGATAAAGCCCTTCGTAAGGTGTGAAGAATTTTTTTTGTATTTTAAGGCCTGGGCTACCAAGGATCCCTTCAATAATTCTATCAGAACAATTTCTGTTTATACCCAGGACCACAGCTACAACTGGAATTATTGATGTCTTCATGTGCGACATTTTTGAAATTTCCATTTCAAGATGCTTGTATTTTAATTTTTTTTTTTTTTGAAGATCTTCAAAGATACATTACAGTCTATAGGGTCTGCCATGTCAATAAGAAAATACATTCTGTGTTTGTAGTCTTTGATCAAGATGTCTTGGCGATTAGATTTGATTGTTCTGTCTGTGTGTATTGTAAAGTCCCATAAAATCGTTACAAGTTTATGTCTGTGACTAGGTCTGGGTTTTATATTATACCAATTTCTTGCAGTTTTCTTCCCATAAAAGTTGCTTATTTTCTAGTGCAGATATTGACTCTCACATTTCAATATTATCAAAATTCGAAAATACCATGCAACCTGATACAAGATGATCAATTGTTTCTAAATATTCATCGCATAATCTGCATTTTAGGGTTAACACAATTTTTCGTAGGTTTCTTGATAATCTTTCTTTGGTCCGTTGCATTTTTTGCTTTTGTCTTTTTCAGGTTCTTTGCCGCTGCAGGAATTGGATTATTGTTTACTTGCTCTTCTTCATCCACTTGTAATTCCTTTTTGAATTTGTTGGCGTCTTTTATTACTAAATAAAGTTTCTTATTTCTTTTATTGTTCTTGGAGACAAAGATCATCGTCCAATCTTCTGTATTTTCCAGGTTTCTATGAAAACCATTTGTTGTAATTTTGTAAGACAGTTCCAGTTTGACTTCCTTTTGTCTGGGGAAAAATCATTGTTATTCTCAATTAATCATTAATACAACACAAAAATATTCTTACAATTATTCTTACAATCCAAAATTGAAATTATTGATGTCTTCATATGCCATATTTTTTATATGTCCACTTCAAGATCTTTGTATTTTCATAGTTTTTAAATTCTTTAATATGTTTGTCTGCAGAAACTGCCATGTCAATAAGAAAGCTCATTCTGTGTTTGTAGTCTTTGATCAAGATGTCTTGGCGATTAGCTTTGAATATTCTGTCTGTGTCTATTGTGAAGACCCATAAAATGATTACAAGCCCTATGTCCATAATCCAGTCTGTGTGGTGTTCATTCTAATTTTGTGATCTTTGATCACTGTCCAGGTTATTAGCTTTGATTGTTTTCTTTGTATATTATGAACTTCCATAAAAAAACAGGCCTTATTCTGTAATGTGGGTTCTGAGAAGGTTCATACCAATTTCTTGCATTTTACTTCCCGTAAAAGTCGCAATAAATCCACTCTGTCACGCAGAGTTTGATAATCGGTGGTTTTTCTAATATAGTACAATCTGATACAAGATGGCCGTTATCGTCAACAACAGAAATAATAAAATTATATTAAAACTTCCTCAGCCTTCTTCCTCTCTTTCTCTTCTTCCTCTCTTTCTCTTCTTCCTCTTTTTTATTTCCTTCTCTCTTATTATTTATTTATTTCATCCATTATTCCTTTTTAAAAGAAACATTACACTAGTCTTTCTAGACTTTGGAATCCAGTTTAAACTGATCATAAAATGCAAATTTCAAATCGTGCAGAAGATGCAAAAATGTATTCCATCAACCACCCCAAGAAGAGTTGGCAATTCATAGCCATTCTAAATATTTTGGCATCTGCGGAATATTTTTGCCTACGTCCTGAAGGGCCATGACATTAAAAAACCTTTATTACAGCATAAAACCGAAATAGATATTGTGTTGCAATTTAAAAATCACACGGTATTCGTCTTTATTTACGCGGAAAGGCAATAATAAGAAGAATCGAAAGAAATCTCCGTTTGCTATGATAACCGGTAGCTGGTATCAGCTGGAACTTTGGTTTGAACTGGAATGAACCCAAACGGTCTGGCGCGTTTGGCCTTCATTGTTCTAAAAGATAATCTTAGGAGAATGGATGTCTATATGTATTTTTCCTCTGTAATTGGACTGCAATGTTCCATCTGTTGCCTCACAACTTTTGAGTCCTGTCATATATATTAATAATATATATATTTATATTCTCCCATGGTCCTTGAGGACACCATATTTTTCTCAAATTTCGCCCCCTTGTAACTTTTGCTATTATCAAAAAATAAACGTTAGTGAAGGAACAAATTTTCAAGAGGTTCATTCGCAAGTTACCTGAAGATATGCTTCTTTACCTATGCTATAGTTCTCCGAGGTAATGTATTTGTTCATGCTTGGTCGGATAAGAGATCAGAAAGAGCTATATTATTTATTTTTGCATCATTCTTTCCATATTTACTATTTTCTTAGTCCTTATTTATTTTAGTTTTAATATAATTAGTTCTAAAAGATTTGTTCAGGGACACTGTTACTAATATTAGTTTTCCTATCTGTCTATGTTTCTGAGATGAGGCATTGTAACTATTTGCACTATTTACATTGTTTGGACTGTTGTCCTCATCTTCATTGTCATATTCACAATGTATTGGCTGTTGTACGCTCTGACCTTCTTCAGGATTTGTCTATATTTCTGAGATTGAGGTATTGTAATTATTTACACTATTTACATTGTTTGAATTGTTGTCCTCATCTTTTATTGTGATATTCACAATATTTTTTAGTTGTATGCTCCATCCTTCATGATCTGTCTATATTTCTGAGATGAGGTATTGTAACTATTTACACTATTTACATTATTCTGACTGTTGTCTTCATCTTCATTGTCATATTCATGACATTTTTGGCCCAGTGGATAAAGTGTTGGTTGAAGTAATCCAGTGACTTGACCCAAAGAGTTGTGAGTTCAATACCTAGCCACAGCAGAGATGAACAAAATTTGGTGAGTTGAGTTACAAAAAGGGAAATAACCGAAACTGATATATCCAGAAAAGGCATGGCATGTGAAATTAGACCAGTCTACCTCAGTGGACAAAATAAAAGGTTCGCAGTTCAAAATTCCAGCATATATCAATTGAAGAAGGCTGGAGTGTACAACAGCTAAAATGTTGTGACTTTGACAATGAAGATGAGGACAACAGTCTGAACAATGTTAATTGTGTAATTAGTTTCCATTTTCAGGTGTCCTTTGCAACAAATATATTATTTGTGATTTTTGTTTCCTAAATTCTTCATGAAGTTGTTTCTCTTGTCATTTTTGGCTATTGTTTTCTTTTTATATAAAGTCTATTAGGGGTACTCTCTGAGGCATATGTTTTTGTTCATAGTTACTAGTTTTTTTCAGATCTATAGATTTTAGTTCTTTTTTTGATCCAGCTTAGAAAAGAGTCCAGAATATGGATACTACCTGTGAGCCTATGAGTTTATTCCACTGGTAAGCTTTCTACTGTTTAATCTTATTGCCCACTATCTTCTTTGTTCTCCTGATTCATTTAATTTACTTTTGAAGTTACTAAAATATATATTATGGTCTTTGTTGCTCATTGTCCATTCACTGTTCAGTAGCTAAATTCTTTTGCTGATACATCTTTTCTTTTTTACTTAACTAACATTAGAGCTGCATTTCTTCATTTGTCAAAGATTTTTCCATTCATGCTAATATGAATTAAGTACATCATGGTTGAATCTTCTTTGAAAGTACTATCAAGTAAATGTGTGTTCACTATTTAATGATCTCCTGAAAGGCCTTTATATGTACATTACTCCAATATTATGGTATTTTGAGATAAGTAAGATATATCTACACTACAGTTCAAAAATTTGAGGAAACTCTTGATAATTTTTTTCATTATTTTTTTTTTTTATTTTTTTTTTGGGCTCAAGTTCATTTCATGCTAATTATTCTGGGGGTAAATGTCTTCGGACTTTGGAATTGTAGTGTATATTGGAAGCTAAAGTAATATATCGTATACTAGGTCACACAGGGAACATGAAAGTAGTATAGTGGTTATTGGTACAGAAAAGTGAAATTAGTGTGCTGAGTTAAAAATTCCATCTGAGTTCATTGTGTTCACTTTTGCACAAATACCTCTGGGAGAAATATGGATCCATCTCTTCTTACCTAGGGAAATGGGTTAAATAGCAGGGCATACTGGAGTCTATAGCCTTTTAGTTGGCAACCAGTTTAGGAGAAGGATAACTCTGAATTCAAAACTGGCTGGGCATGGGGCTGACAACTCCAATTTATAAAGATAAACTTGCTACTGAAACCACAGCAGCAACATCTAATGTGGTGAGGCTGTGACCTTTTCTTGAAAGGGGAATCTAATGGCATGAAGGAGGAGAAGGCAGAAGAAGCAGAGAAGGTTACACAGGATGTTGTGCAATGTAGTGTTCCAGATAAGATACTTGTGATAGTGTCATTTTATTGTTGTAATTGTTAGATGTTATTTTTTGTTGAAAATCATTTCACCCCAAAGAAGGCAATAAAGTCACTAAGATAAAAGGGGTTACTGACTATGAGAGAATATGAGAAAAAAATATTAAAGAGGGGTGAACAATAAAAGAACAGAAAGGTAGATAACGATTGACATTGCATTTAAATTTTTGAAGATCAAAGTTGACTGGAAATCAAGAGGTGGAATTGTTCCTTATACTGAATTACACATATTAAAATTGAATTGGAAATGGGAAAAGAGGCTCTAAAGCCATTCAGAGAGAGAGAGAGAGAGAGAGAGTGAGATTATCCAAATTAAAGAAAAAAAATCAATAAGGTTACCTAATAATGTACCCAAAAAGACTAAAAACAGGAAATTGTGGGATAATTATTCAATTTTAAGTCAACACAAAAGGCATAGTTTTTTTAGTGTGTGGTGGTGGGGTCACTAGTAATAAATATCTCACCAGTGCAAGAAAGAAAAGAAAAAGCATAGACCTTACAGTTATATGTAACCATTTCAACTGTAAAATGATGAGACCTTTCTGCCAATATAGTACTAATTAAATTCATAAAGTCTAGGTACCATAGAGGAAAGTTCATCAGAACAATTACCATGAAAATATTTATAGAAATTTATACATTGGGTATTGAATTTGTATGTAGATATATTTACTATTGACATTCTTACTATTGTTAACAAAGACAAAGATCAAAAGAATATTTTTCTACTGATGAATATATGCATACTGAAATATAAACAATTAATGGAGTTTTGAAATTTAATATGAAATCGTTTTTCACAATGATAAATATTATTTTAAGTTTGAAGAAGACATTCCACTATTTTTTACTGTTTAAAAAACAAAAGAAAACATCTACCTAAACATGTTTACACACTAAAAATAATGTTCACAGTAATAAGAAAAAATGTTGTATTAAATAAAAAAATTCATTGATGGCTTAAATTATTTTGTTTATGTTTTATGTATGAAAATATAAATTAGTAGATATACTGTATAGATGGCTGTACTGCTATAGTGGAAACAAGTTGACAACTACTTATCATGCTGCAGAAACTAAATACATAAATATTGAGTATAGTCTTTTACACAAAAAAAGGGCAGGATTTGAGTCATTATACACAGGAAATTATTTTGAAGAGGTTAAAAAATCATGCATTTTTTTCAGAGACCTGGTGCACTATACACAGATACATTTTTTTTTTTTGAAAGGGTTAAAATTCATGCATTCGTGCTGTCAACCATACATGTTAACACAACAGTAAATCTTGATTTTTTCATAACCAGTTGTTCTCATGAGCACTTTTTTTCCTCCACTTTGTTCAGTTTTTTCCCTTACTTTGTTCACTATTTTTCTCCCCTGACCTTGTTCACTATTTTTCTCCCCTGACCTTGTTCACTGTTTTTCTCCCCTGATCTTGTTCACTATTTTTCTCCCCTGACCTTGTTCACTATTTTTTCCCCATTTTGTTCACTGTTTTTCTCCTCACACTTTGTTCACTGTTTCACTAACTGGTATGTCAAAGTTCATTGTTTTCACATAATTTTGATGTACAAAAAAGAAGGATGACAATTCATTTGCTATAAAATATATCCAGGATGATGCCCAGTACTGCAATAGTATTACTCAAAAGCTGGGGTTGCATTATACACAAGCAAAATGAAAAAAAAAAATGTTTTTCACAAAAAAAAATTCAGGGCTCACACTATACATGTAGTAGACTTATACATGAATATCTATAGCAGACACTGAACAGTATCAAAAGAGATGTACATTTTTTTAAAAAATAATTGAAGCTTGCCTTGCTGTAAGGAACACTGTGGCTGAGAGGTAAAGGCATGCCTGATTAAAAGGTGGTTTCTCAGATAAAGGGAATGCATGTTTGATCTCTGCAAAGAGATACATTTTCTGTAATAAGACTTTCGATGATCTAGGCCAGTAGATCTTAATTTCCCTGTTTAAAAATAGCTGCAATATTTATTCAAACACATGCACCCACTAAAATATTGTTTAAGGTAAAACGGAAATATATATATTTAAAATTCATTTCATCTCTGTATTAATAAGATATTCATTGCATACAAATATATATTCAGTATGTCTGTAGCCTAATGATGAAAAAAAGCATTTATTTTGAAACTAATATTCATTTTTCAACATAGTCTCCTTCTTTTTGCTTATAATTTAACCCTATGCTTTTCCATTAATCACACGGATCAAGCATTACACATTAAAAATATCAGACAAAAAATCAGCTATCAAGTCAGGTTACGAACTTACCAATACACCTTGTACAAATTGGGTGGTGAAAATTTGAGAATTTTTTTTATTTAAAAAAAAAATTCTAAAATTCAGAATTGTTAAATAGTGTATATGTAATTAAAATAAGTGTATGCTTATATCATATGTTATCATTTATTTAATGTTTCATTTTTATTTTTTATTTAATTAATTTAATAGTTTATTTGTTTTTGCCTTGGTGTTATATATTGAGGTATTAATTATGGGGGGTTTAGGTTTTGTCATTTTTTTGTTTTTTTATATCCATATGTACATATATACATGTGTACAACATTTATGTGTATGTTTAATATTTGTTTGTTTATTTGTTTATTAAATTAAGTTTATATTATATTTGTTTCTTTTATTATTTATTTAAAGTTTGTATTATTTTTTTTATTTATTTTTTTTTATTTAAAGTTTATATTTTATTTTTATTTATATTTATTTGTTTATTTTTTTAGTTAGTGCTTAGATGGAAAAGTAAATATTTATTTATATGTTTATTTACCCATTATTTTAGTTTTCTTTGTTTTTAGAGTTTATTTTGGTTTTTAAAACTAATTATTGCTAATTTTTCCTCTAAGCATAATTTACAATTTTTACTGTTAATACTGTATGGGGCTGCTCTTTTTATAATTTCCCATTTGATTTTGGTGGGGATATTGTTTTCTTTTTGGCTCCATATGTATTTTGATAGGGTTGTATTGTTTGTGTATTTTTTTTCTTTGAATGACATTTTGTGGTTATAATATCTTTCTTTAAAAGAATTTTTGTAGTCCCTATGTAAATATTTTCATGTGTTAATGTTATTATTTACGATAGCTTTGTATATTATGTTATTGGTTAAACATTTATTGTTAAGTGGGCAATTTTCTTTGTTTCTGCAGTTACATTTAATGGTGTTATTTTTCTGCATGTTATTGTTATTGCAATTGTTATTGGTTTTGTTGAGTATTTTTTTTTTTTTTCATTGTGCTTAGTTATTATTTTCTCTCTGTTGTCCATGGAGCTGTAATTAATTTTGATTGTATTTTCGTTGATAATTTTTGATAATTTGCTGTTTTTAGGGAAGTGTTTGTCAATTATTTTGACTGTTCTCCCTATTTTTGTTTTTATTGTATTGTTAAGGTGGGTGTTCAACTAAATTATATTTCTTTTTCTGTTTTTGTTTGAATTATTTTCGTTTATGTATTCTAGTTTTTATGAATATTCGCCGTTTCTTAGGGCTGATTCATGTTTTTTTTTCTTCGTTGAATATGTTTAGACTAGAAGTTGTTGAAATTCTTTTATTTATAGATATGGGTATTTGTTTAAATATGTTAGGGGGTGGTTAGAATTTTTTAATGTAATGTATATTGGGTTGTTGTTCGGTTTTCTGTGTGGTTTGTAGGTTTTGTTGATTAGGTTGAAAGTTATATCTAAGAAATTTATTTTGATCGGATTTTATATCTATTGTAAATGTGAGGGTTTTGAAGGTTTTTAAAATTATTTGTTTTATTTATTTTGTAGTTCTGCCAGTTTCTTAGAATTAATAGACTGTCATCCCTGTATAGACCTATATCTTTTTTTGTTAATAATATTTGTTAATTTATTGATTATGTATATGCTTATGAATTTGCAAATTTTTGCATCATCATAGCTACCCATTGTTACGTCAAAGTTATTATTATTATTTTGGTCCTTTTTTTCTTATTTTTTTTTATTGTGGTATAATATTTATTTTCGAAAGTGTTTAATTATGTTGATTTTCTCAATGGGGTTATTGATGTATTGTCTTTGCTAAATTTAATGCTTTGTTTAGTGCAAGTTCATTAATAGAAATCTTTTATATCTAATTGTGGGAAGGTGCAGTTTTCTTTGTTACTAATGTTAATAAGCCAATTGATTGTTGTTTTTTTAGTTTTTCCATTGATTTATGTTTTAGTATTCTTTTTAGTTTTGAGCATATTTTTTCTAATATTTGTTTGCTTATTTTCCCAATATTGCTTTTTGTGGGGTTTAGTAATCTGCATGTTGGTTTGGTCGTGAAATTGTCCTTATGGTCTTTTAATTTAATAAATGTTTCTGCTTTTGCTAAATTGTTTTATTCTATTGTCTAAGTTTTTTTTGATTTCCTAGATTTTTCCTGGATTTAAAAAAGATTTTTTTTTATTTATTTTGGATATTTTTTAATTGTTTTTTTTGAAATTATTTTTTTGAATTTTTTATTTAATATTATTGATTATTTTTATTGTGGTTTCTTTTCAAAAGAAATGAGGTCGTTTTGGTTTTGGTGGATTGTTCATTAATGTAACTCCAAATTTGTTTTGTTAAATTTTTAATATTAAAAAAACAATTTTTTTCACCAGAAAACATAGACTTTATTGATGAATGTAGAATACCTTCCAAAAAGCGTTCTAAAACTTTTTTTTTTTTGATATATATATATATATATAAACTATCGAACGTTAATTGAAATCAGGGGTTGGGGATAAATCTGCTGAAGATTAGAACGTGGGGAAAAAACCGGAAATATTTGTTAGACTATTTGCTTTGGAGACTAAAAAAAAAAAAAAAAAAAAAATTTCTGGGATGAGAAACTCTCATTATTTTTATTTTTTTTTTTCTGCATACGTTCATACTTTATAAATTTATCGTTAAGAAATGTTTTAGATCTGCTCCTGGCCTTCATCATGTGCCCCCCCAATCCGTGTCACTGTCAAGGAATTTCGAATTGAACCTCTTTCTCGTTCCGTTTGCCATGTTTCGGGGGTGGGGGAGATACCTTGTCTAGTTTTTATTTTAGTTCTGGTCAATGGAAAGTCCCCGTTTGCACAAATCTAAAAAGGCTGCTGGCGAAATGGGATTAATCTTTGAAATTATCATTCGCAAACCAAAGCTTTAATACATCAGATTATTGTTTCATGGTTAGCGGAACGACAATAATCTATTCCTGCAGATTAAATAAAATTTTCTGAAGGTTAGATGGATTCCTTACACCAAGCAAGAATCGGCAGACCAGGCGTGAGGCGGAAACATTGTGATAACGACAAAGATGAGAACAATACTCCTCAGGTAACTTTACCACCGCCGTAATGTAGCTTCCCTGTGCCTTTTCTGGAAATATTTTCATGGTAATTGCACATCTGGTCTGCTGCTTCTGCTATGTATTTGGAGATTCTTGATAAAATCAAGAGTCTGCAATGTTATTGGTCCTGACCTGGCATCTTTTCACTGTAATGTAGCTTGCTTGTGCCTTTTTTCTATAAATATTTTCATGATAATTGCTCTGATGAGTTCTCCTCTTTGGTACCTAGATTTTATATTTGTAAAGCGTACTATTAAATTGGCAGCATGGTCTCATGATTTTCGCATTTTTCGCTTATGGAAGCCTCTTCCAGCTTTGTACTTTCTAGAAACTTTGATCTTAAAAAGTTTAAATGCAATGTCTATTCTCTTTTGTTTTTATTCTTGTTCTCTCCATTATTTACATTATTCGGACTATTGTCCTCATCTTTGTCGCCATATTTATCACAACGTTTCGGCCGCAAGGACACATGGCACAGTGGATAAAGCGTTAGTTAGATCTAGTGACAGTACCCAAAGAAGGCTGGAGCGTACAACGCACGAAACGTTGTAATAAATATGGCGACAAATATATGAGGACAATAATCAGATATCTAAATAATGTATAACTATCATCTTTAGAAATATAGACAATTCAAATAAAAATATCCTTAATATCTTTTTGTCATATTCTCTCGCACTTTCGTCTTAATGGCTTTATTGCTTCGTTTCTCTATAAATTTAATGTTTTCTATTTGTATTTACTTTCCGAATTATATGGACAGGACTGACACAGATAAATAATATACCTATTCAAGGGAAAAAAAATAACGTGATGGATATCGGCGCGCAAAGTGAATTAGGTGTGCAGAGTTTAATTCCAGCTCCATTCGATCTCATTTCGTACTAATGCCCTTGGAAAAGGCATGAATTTTTTCTCCGAAAAGTTTCCTGTGGTCAAAGGAGCGAATATATGTAATCAATTTGTTAGTAATATTTTTTGCAAGGAAATTTGGTTCACTCTGTCAGAATATCTTTCTCGACAGAATTAATCTTGCACATTCATAAATCTACCATTCGTCTGTGCATTGAATACTGTTTCCATATCTTAGGTCTGGTGCTCCTGCTGTATATTTCAAGGTTCTTTACAAAACCCAAAGAAGGGGTATGTAATGTAATTGATCCTGACCAGACATCTCCACTTTCTTACTGATGTGACATAACTTCCCTCTGTCTTTTCTACAAATGTTTTCATGGCAACTGATCTGATAAGCTTTTTTGGTGCCGAGATTACATGAATTTAAGTGTTCCACATGATTGCCAAAGAGGTCTCGCCGTTTTACTTTTAAAATAGCTAAATGCAACCACCACTTTAACAGTTTCTTTCCTTGCACCTCTCACCTGTGGAACTCTATTCCGATTTCTTTCTTCCCTGGTAACTATAAACTTCAAAGATTTAAGTGCAGTGTCAATCGCCATCTTCTGGTTTAATGAACCCTGTTCAAACTCAGGATCCTTTCCTCAATTCTTCTTATTCTCAGTTTTCTCATTCTTTCACTTTCACTTTCACTCCATGTAACCCACACCCACACTGCGTTTTAGTGGCATTATCGCCTTGCTTGAGGTGAAGCGATAAAAAAAAATAGTAGGGCAAACTGTGTTCTCTTGCTTAAGGCAGTAACAATTCTAGGCAATGGGGTTACCTGGAAAAAAAAATGAGAAAAAAAAAAATTTTTTATATATATATTACCTTGTTTTCTTGAATATAAGAATTTTCAGATTCACATGTGTCTGTGTATAAAAAAGAAACGGTCAAGAGAGAAATCAATACTGAATAGTGACTTGCAATTTCACAGTCTAATGATTGTTTTTAGCTATGATCTGATGATTGCGTATATGTATATAAAGGGTGCAATGGGTAAATTGTCGCCATTTTATATTTCTAATTTCGCGCATGCGCGTTTTTTGTTTTTGTTGACTGACCAGTATAGTAGAGTCAGTTGGGCACAATCTGTGATATATATTTAAGGATATCATACATATTTTATAAAATAGATAGGAAAAAATCATTTTGCCTCGGTCTTTCAGTTCGAAAGGTTTCCCAATCCTCAGCAGGGGAATTTCTAGCAAGACTTTCCTAAAAATATTTCATCAAAAATGGAGTTTCTTATCCTTATGTGTTATTCTATTATTCAGAATCGATCCGAAACACGAATCACGTAAGTTTATGATTTCTTCAGTATCTGTCTATATTTCTGAGATGAGGTATTATGTACACTATTTATATTATTTGGACTATTGTCCTCATCTTTGTCGCCATATTTATTACAACGTTTCGGCCGTTGTACGCCTCCGCCTTCTTCAGGTGGTTGGAATGTCAAACTGAACCGTTTATTTCGCTCACTGGGGTAGACTGTTCTAGTTCCACGTGCCATGTTTAATGGATATCAGTTGTCAGTTATCTCCTGTTAATTCCCCTCTCAAAGTTCTCCACTGCCTTAACCAGGTATTGAACACACACTCTTTGGGTTCTGTCACTGATCCACTGTGCCATGTGTCCTTGAGGAAAACTTTGAATTCAAAACCAGCCTGAAGAGGGTTGAGCTCCGTCAGGCTATATTACCCTAGACACACCATTGTTGGAATGGCTGCAGTACGCGTGTACCTCTACGAACCTAATGGATTACAGGACGCACGCACAAGCGAATTGTTCCTTAAGCGTCGAATTACAAAATATCGATTTCTCTGGTGAAAGATAGTTTTCAAGTGTTCTTTTATTCCTCTTTAAGTCAGCCGCTCGTCACATCATTCAACAATGTATTTATAGATATTTAAAGTTCATTTATTTTTTTAAAGAAGAGCCAAACACAGACTGATATCGAGTAAACAGTCAGCAACGACGGACCTACCTGATACACATGTCTCATGACTCTTTAGTTTTTTTTATTTCTTTGCAAAAGTCCTATCATGTTTCGCAGCTGGGCAATGACACCGTGAGGCCGAAAACTCTTTCACGTCCTATAAGGCGCTACCTTGTGAATTTTAAACCAAAACACATGAACAGATAATGAAACAAATGAAAGCGAAATGCGTTAAGCGTTTTAACTTATAACTGTCGAAAGAATTGCTGTCATTCGCAAACTTTCACATCATCTGCAGTTAATGGGATGATTAAAAAATAAAAATATAGGTAGAAAAAATTCCAGTTTCGGTTAGAAATTATATTCCTGCATAGAATGTTGATGTCGGTGTCCCTATTTATCTAGAGCTCCTTGATAAAATCCAAATAAGAATCAGTAATCGTATTAGTCCTGATCTGGCATCTCGGCTTCAGTCACTTTCTCACTGCCATAAGGTTGTCTCCATAGTGCCTTTTTTTTATTTTTTATTTTTTTTTTTTTTTTTAATAAATACTTTCATGGTAATTGTTCGGATGAATTCTTCGCTATGGTACCTAGACTTTATGAATTTATAAACTGCAAAAATGTTATTGCAATGTCAATCGCTCATCTTAATCCTCCCGAATTATTAATCTTTATCTTGGGTTACTTCCTTGCTTTATTCTTATTTATATTTGTGTCTTGGAGTTACGTATATTCGATTTATATAAAAAATAAATTGAATAAAATATGTATTTTCTTTTCTCCTCAGTAATTTTATAATTTTAATTAATAGTGATTAAATTTGAATTTTAAAATTGGTAATTTTACTTTTTTTAATATTAAATTTTATCATATAATTTAATAATAAATGGTTAGAATAAATTCTTTTTTTTAATATTACCCCTATTTTAAAGATCTGAATAGCTATTATAACATGACTTCGTTGTCAAGCTTTTTGAATTTTCCTATACTTGTATTTTGATTGGTCATTCTAGCTTTTGTAACAACGTTTTCCCCTTGCGAAGGATCGTTAATTAATTTAAAAACTTTTAAAACCATTTATTTTACATTCAACATCATCACTTGATAAGGCGCCGGAGGTGTTGAAACAAAATCCCTATTTTTGTAGTGATTTTATAACATATTTATGTTATTTTTTTTAATAAATAATTATATATGCACGTATAAATAAAAAGAAGACAATTGGAAAATAGATTTCTTATTTCATTCTGGAGGTCATATATTTTCGTCAATTAAAATTCATAAAAGGAAATTTAAAAATAATTAATGAAGATTTAGCAGAATCATTAAATTCAGAAAGAAAAACGCTCCTGTGTTAGCCTCTTTCTGGATGTTGGTAATTTTTTTTTTTTTTTTTTTAGTAAAAAATTTTCCATGTCGACATATTGTTAAATTTTTCAGAATAATTTTGATAAGACAAATGGAAAATATATTTCTTAAATTCAAATATAAAAGGGAATTGAATATAAAAATGTATTTTTCAATTGTCTTCTTCTTATCCAAATTATATATTATATATATTATATATATATATATATATATATACACACACAGAATTTTTTGGCAGTAAAAATGAATTTCAATTCATCTTAAAAAATTGGAAAAAAACTTATTTATACCGATAGATTAACAAATAATAATTATAATTTCTGTTAGCAATAATTTACTAAATATTTTTGGTTTAAAAAATATAAAACAAAATCGGCATCTGATCTTGAAAATAATCTCCAAACAATTGTTAACTGGGCCAAGAAAAAAACTTGTATATTTTAAATATATTCTAAAACAGAAACTTGGTGTATTTTTAAATGTAGTCCTCTTACAAAAACAATTTTTTAATTCATCAACATGGCTTTTCTATACAAAATACCCCATTGCGCCCAAATCTCAATTTTTCTGTTGAAATTAACCTTGAAGGATTATTTTAATATTTGGAGTTTTAAACTGCTGCTAGCGAAAGTTGTCTTCACTGTGTCGTGTCATACAACAGATTTACTAGAAATATCTTGCACGTTTGAAAAAATTTACCATTCGTCCGTGCATTTATACAAACATATGATTCGGTGCATTTATATATTTTTTAAATTCTTGATAAAATCCAAGAAAGCTTTATATTTAAATACAAAATATATAATAATTATTATTTATACTGTTTCAAATTTTTTCTCCACGAATTATAAGGGAAGAATTTTAATTTATATTTTACAAATATTTTCATGGCAATTGTTCAAATGAGCATTCATTCTTGATAAATAGACTTATATGAATTTCAGCGTTACTCTTACAAATTGGTCTCATCGTTTTTACTATTGCAATATCTAGATATAAACCGTAAGTTCTTTTCTAAATATTTCTTTTCTTGCACTTCTTATTTAGGGAAATCTCTTCTGGTTTCTTTCTTCTTTGTCATCTACGATCTTTAAAATTTAAGTCCAATGCCAATATTCTGCTCATTTTAATCACTTTACTGAATAAATCTTTACCACAATTTTTTTCGTGACTTTTTTTTTATTGTAACACTGACAAAGTTATTCTACGATAATCGTCAAAAAACAATGCCTAATCAAAAAAGATTTATCAGACTATTTAATGAAAGGTCTGTAATTTAATTCTAATGAAATCTCATTCATGCCTTTTCTAATCGACGTGACGTAATTTACATCTCTTTTCTAACAAGCTGGTAATAGACACTGGTAAAGTATACCACCAACTTGACCCCATGATGAATCTAAGCATACAAAGATTGAATCAATATTGATTTTTCGCCATTTTTTTTTAGAATTAGCTATGGCGTTACAGCAACTAAATTCAGGACCTTTAAAAGAAAAATTAGTCCTCAAGCCCTTTCCAAAATTCTTCCATAAAATTTCCCCTGATTAATGTTACAAATGATGTTCATCCAAATCAAAAAATAACAAAAGAATATTTGATAAAATCTACTGTTTGGAATATAGCTGATAATAAAGTGTTCGGACTCATTCGCGTAAAAAAAAGTGTGTGAATTTAAGGGATGAAATTAATTCCTAACCTACATAGCCTTGACATAATCACTTCTGTTTTAAAGTTTGCACTTTCTCGGCAAAGTGATTTTATACATTCTTTCCGGTTTTGAGAATTGACTGCCAAAATATTCTTGAAAATTGAAATTAGAATGCCAATCGACATTATTTATTATATTTTTGTCAAATTTTAACTAACGTTTATTTCCTTTCACTTCGGTAAATAAAATGTCAATTTACATTAAAAATTATTGCTTTGGGTGAAAAACCTTTTAAAATATTTGTTATAAAGTCGTCTATTATAAATAGTTCCTTTTAATTGGTTTCTGACCATTTTATATTCTCCCTGAATTTTAATGCATTTTTTAACTATTTAATTCTAATCTGTTAAAACGCAACTGTTGAATAATTTTAATAAATTGTCTCTCGATTTTGATTGCATTTCAAACAAAATAAATTGTAAAGAATTTCATATGTTTGTTTTTTTTAAAATGGTAAATCAACAGTTTTTAATCATATTAGTAAAAATAATTTTCATGTCATTTTCCACAACCGTTTTCCATGTTTTTGTGTTGTTTTTTTATAAATGCACCTTTCATTTGTTTTATTTGTTTATTGTTCTGAACGAAATTTCTGCTAAACTTTTGAGATAATTAAAAATTCCAAACAGAAACTGAGAGCATTCGAAAGAGAATCATTGCTTTTTGTTTTTTTTGATACCGTATTTTATCTTTTTAAAAATATTTTCATGGTAATTTTTCAGATTAACTTGTTTCTTCGGTATCTAGAGTTTATGAATTTAAGATTAGTGGCTAGATTCATTTAATTAGGTTGAAATTTTAAATTTTAATTGCCAATTAAACATAAGTTCTAAATTTGACAGTTTCTTCTCTTAGAGTCTCATTAAAAAGAAATCCTCTTCCCTTTAATTCTTAAATAAGAATAATTAAAATTGGTAATTAAAATATTAAATGCCACATCAAATAAAATTTGTTTATGATTCAATATATTTAAAATGCATGCATTTTCTTTGAAATGGCTAGATAGAACCGTAAGTTCTTTTTGTGTTTCTACATCGTACTTCTTGTCTGGGATGAAAAATAACCAAAATGTCTTATTTCTTAGTCAACTTTGATCTTCAGTCAATTTAAATGCAATGTCGTATTTATCTTCTGTCCTCTCATTGGTTTATTATTTTATTGTTTTCTCTCCTTAATTCTCTTTTTTGTCTTGTATTCTATAATGTTATGCATTAATCCTCGCATCTTAAAAGGCTCCATTGCCTTCAACATTTTTTCGCAGATTAAAAATACAGTTCAATTATAAGTCTCATTTCGATCATTTATTAAAATGGGTATTTAAGACGTTTTTCGGGTTGATCATCACCTGAACATTTATGAAATACTCTGGATTAGTCTTTGATTAACAGACTTGATAGAAATTTATCTTTTTCTCATTACCATTCTATAAAAATCGAATTGGTCTAATTATACTCTATCTATAAAATTCAGGATGTGCCTGTACTGTTTCTGTTCCTAAACAATAAAAAATTTTCGATGGAAATCCAAATTACATTCATGCCCGTTTATGGGAAGTTTTAGACCGAACGACATTTTTTTAAAAAAAATCGAAAATGGAAAAAATCGATTTTTTTAACATTATAAGACAGTTTTCATGTTCTTTGGACCATTTTCTGAAGAATGAGAGCTTGGAAAATCTGGCTGCCACTGAATTGGCAGAGAAAATCCATATTGCGTAAAATTTTTTAACAGCTTGACAAACACGAATGGTAACTACAGGGTTTGGGCAAAAAAAAAAAAATTAAAACGATTAAGATTATTCACAAGCGGAAAAATTTAAATCTGCATGGCACTTAATTAATTGGCTCATTCGCTTCATAAAAATTCAACGTTGATTCTATATCCGCAGAAAGTGTGTTGGGTGTGAAAAAGTATTTGTTTTGACATTTATTTTTCATTTTTTTCCAGTTACGAATCCTTTTGGAAAGCTGGTCATTTTTTGTTCATTTTATTTAGTCCTTTTTTTCGTAACAGATTTAATGTTTAGTTTAAAGCTTTGTTAAAATTTGCATCGAAGATAGGCAAGAAGTAAAAATCATGTGGTAACATCATCACGGCAATAAAAACTCCATTAAAAAAAAAAAAAGGCAAAAATATTTTAAAACTCAAGTTATAGCATCTTTGTATGAACTCGTTACATTTTTGAATCAATTGTCCTCACATTGTCGCCATATTTATTAAAACGCCCCCATGCTGCTTCAGGTGGTTGGAAAAATCAATGGTTAACATTTTGCTCAAGAAGGAGAATGAATTCTCAACTAAGACATAAAATGGATGTCAAAATCAGTTATCGCTCCTGTTTAGTAGGATATGATTGAACTCATCTGTCATGAATCCTGTCAAAGAAATAAAATAATATTGTATCCAGTTGGAAGCATTTTACAAAAATGTATAAAAGCGCAAATCATCGGTTAATCAAGAAGTTGTGTTTATAATTCACCGATGATTCAAGGAAAGATATTGACCGAGTCACCAACAAAAATACTTATGATTATTAAAACATTATTTTGCCCCATTTCCTTCTTATTTCTCCTGTTTTCCTTCCGGGTCCCTATGAGACCTAATTTTAGAAATGGCATCATCTTTTTCGAAAAAAAAAAAAATTGTGATAGAGGTTAAAAAGCTGATCGTAAGTGTTTCTGTGCTCGAAAGAACATTTTTTGTATTTCTTTAAGGATGGTCTTCCAGGAATCCCTTCAATGAAACTACTGGAATTTTTTTCCGATAATTCGAAAATGTCATCTTGATTAAATATGGATTGTTGATGACCGAAGACATCTTTTATTTTTCGATCATCCATTTACTTTGAGATTGAAGATCTTCAAAGATAGCATTTACTTTCAAAAATCATTAGTTTTTTTTTTGTTTGCAATAGATCTAATAACAATGATTGGAATCGTTATCTTTTGAGTTCAAATTCGTTACGTTCACTTGTGTATTGTTTAACACACTTAAAAAGGTATGAATCAATATCTCCCCCATCGGGCACAGGGTAAATAGCAAGAATTTCTTTCCGATAGCTTTTCCGTCTAGTTCAAAATTTAAGGAAGATATTGGGTACGGACCATGCCGACCCATTATATTCCGTGGATGCCAAGACCGTAGAACCTGATACAAAGCCGTCTGAAATTTATTATTGAGGAAGAAGAATAAAAAGCTAAAGTTGTTAAGTTAAAATACAACAAACCGTTTCTTTATTTAAAAATTCGACAACTGATGATTAACTGATATTATTGATCCTAGAACTTTGGGGCGCCTTACTCATTGCATTAAATTAAAATTAAGCTTCATCAGAAAATTCAAATAGGACGCCCTGAAATTTTGGCCTTGTTCCGAACTAACATAATTATTAGATTATTTATAAATAAATAAATAAAGATTTTTTTTCATTTCATATGATTAATGAGCTATGTTCGTATTTTCAAAAACTTCATTCAACTGATTTTTTTTATTTTGTATTTATTTATATTTTTTTCAATGTTTATTCGCAACAGCAAAATTATATACATTGATGTCCCATTGAAACGGTGTCGTTGTTAAAATGTTTTAAATATAAAAAGCGTAGAATTCTAATTAAAACAATCATCACTTAACTTGTATTTTGTTTTATATTTTTTTTCTTCTATTTTTCTTTCTGTTCTTGTTTTCTCATCCTATTCGTAATTCCTTTTGCTGCCGAATGAACAAAGTTCCAGTAATATTATCATTAAATTAATATTCGTCGAATTTTATTAACTCCTAACTTAGTAAGCAATCAAAGGCGCATGCTTTTTTCAAAAGAAACGATCAACATCATCCCAGAGCAGGTTTCAACTGCAAATTCAATATGTACTGAAATTTCATTAAATTTTGACTCGTGCAGACGTACCTGCATGCAAGAACGAAGAACACGTTCACACCGAATTTTGATTCAGAAGGTTTGACTAGACTCTTTCTTGGATTTATATAATTATTTGTATTATTAATACAACACCTTATAGAACAACATAAAATTATTTAAGTTTGGCAAAAAGCAAAAACACTGGCTAAAATTGAACAACCGTAGTTCAACAATATTCTATATAGTCTGTTGGACTTTAAGGCTATGGCTTAAAAATTGTTTCAACTTTAAAAGCACTTAGTATATTTTTTTGCTTGTCTCTGTTATAACGCGCCTTCGACAGGACATTTAAAGAATGGAATAGTAAATTTTCTTAGCCTGAAGATTGACACTTCAAATGTCATGGGGTGGTTGCCCTCTTCGAAAATATAAGGAATAACTCAAAACAATACCGGGGCCACTGGAGCCCTTAGGTTCAAAAATTCCCCGTAGACCTCCCAATACCGGGTCAAATCGGTGTTCTCTCATCATCAGACGAGACTCTAACCTTTGACATAGCCTCATTATATAAATTTGCCCCGAAGGCAGGGTCAATTTCAAACAAGTCAGCCGCGAGCCTCAGCAAACCAAGTACTCCAAACGGCAGCTTTTTTTCTTAATTCTGACCTGGAGCTCTTTATTCATAGTTCTGGATTAGTTCATATAGTCACCAGGGGTGTATTATTTATTTCACAACATTCTTCCTTTTGAGATTAATACTTTTTTTTTTTTTTTAAATATTTTTTTTTTATTAGCGTTTAGTATCTTCCCCTCTTTCTGGAGAAATCACGAAACGTACTTGACTTTGTGGCGTTTCCGTTTCGGATTTACTTCCAGTTTTTCACTTTCTTTTTTCTGGAATTTATTCTTGTAGCTTCCACGACATGTTGCGGTGCGGGCACATCGATAACATAGCATTTTTATCGGTTCTTCTAATGTTTTAGGTCTTTTATCGATTAACCTCTTTTTCAGCTGATTATGGTGTCTTAAGTTAAAACCTTTTCCCTTTTACCATTTATATCAACTTCCCGATTCTTGCTGATAGTATGCCTTCTTCCCATGTTTCTTTGCCATCCCTGTATTCTCTGAGTAACACTTTATCGTGGACCTTGAAACTTTTGGTGTCATTTTTGTTATCCGTTCGTGTTTTTCGACTTGGTAATAACTTGTCGGACACTAATTTTACTTTTCTAGCAAACATTAATTCCGCCGGCAACATGCCTGATTGTGTATTGGGGTTAAGATGTTACACGGTAAACTCTTGGGAAATTTTGAAGTGTGTCTTCACTTACTTTCTCAGAACTTGCTTTTTTTCAACTCTTTTGAACGTTTCCACAAACCGTTCCGCATGTCCGTTCGACCTTGAGTGATACGGCGAGGTCGTAATATGTTCAATGCAGAACGTCTTACAAAAGACTTCGAATTCTTTACTCGTGAATTGCGTTCATTATCAGAGACTATGGTATCTAGTATGTCGTATCTAGCAAACAGTTCATGTAAGAAAATCACTGTCACTTCTAAATTTCCATTTAGTGAAACTATCAACTACCACAAGATAATGTGATCCATTCATAGGACATGCAAAATCTATATGCACTCTTGATCACGGCGTATCTCTCTTTGGCCAAGGTTCTATCTTTGTGATAGTTTTGCTGCCAGAACACAACCTCTGTAAGCTTACACTATTTTTTTTTTCTATATCTTGGTTCATTCTGGTCCAATATACAAAACTTCTCATCAGAGATTTAATTCTTGAAATACCAGGATGTCCACTATGAAAATCCTTTAATATTCACTTCTGTCTTTAACACACTAAGTATTACAACCCTTTACCCGAACATTACTACACCATTTACATATGAAGTAAACGTTTAAGTCTGATTTCGTTTTTGTTACTTTCTTTTTAATTGCATTTTTATTTTCGCAATAAAAGACGTCATTTTCTGTTTTTTTTATTTCTTTTATTTTTCCAACGTTTTTTTTTTTTATTTTTCCTTTTTTAGTGCTGCAAGGACCGTGTCATCAAATGGTTCCACATTTTTAGGTATTAACTTTAATAATCCATCCGCATGTCCTAATTTCTTAGACGGTTGGTAATCCATCATAAAATCAGTTTAATAAGATTGTACCCCAGCATTGTAGTCTGTTAGCTGTCTGCGTAGGTAATCCCTTCTTTGAAATATCCTTAATAGAGGCTGTGGTTTGTTTGCAACAAAAATTCCATGAATCCATGAAATTTCTTCACAGCAAATATAATTGCTAGAGCCTCTTTTTTCTATCAGGCTGTAATTTTCTCTGCTGATAAAACAAGCGTGAAGCATGAGCCGAAGTTTTTCATTTTACCGCCATCGTATTTTGTAAAATCACTGTTTCAATACCATACACATTAGCATCTAACGCCACTACAATTTCTGCTTTTGGATCGTAGTGTAATGAAAATCTGAAGTCTTTTTTTTTTTATTTCGGCAAACACCTTTTGACAGTTATTGCAGTTCCACTATATTCCTTTTTTAAGTCGATCGTTCAGTGGAGCTCTCAAATTATGCATATTATATACATATATATGATAGTAATTAACCAGTCCTAGAAAAGCTTGTAACGTAGTCAAGTTTGTTAGTGGAGGCATATTTTTAATTGTACTTGCCCTCAACGACGAATTTTTATCAATAATTTGACCAAAGTATTAAATTTTCGGCAAAGACAATTCGTATTTTTCTTCACTGAACTTGAATCCATACTCTTAGTTTCCCCCAAATTATTTTCACATGCCCGACATGCCGACATGTATATGTAATACTTTTGATAAAATTATCCAGATATGCCACTGCGAAATCACAATCTGCAAGCATGATATCCATAGCTTGTTGGAAAATAGTTGGTGCCACTTTTATACCAAAAGGAAGTCGGTTAAACTCGTATAATTCACTTTGCGTATTTAAGGTCCTTAATTCTGAACATTTATTTTCAATCTGAATTTATAAATACGCTTTAAAGAAATCAAGGTTTGAAAATATTCTTCCCACGTTTAACTTTGAAAAAATTTCCACTGGACTTGGTAAGGGATTTCTAAACTACTGTTTAATCCTGTCGAGTAATTCGCGCAAATACGAATTTTATTATTTTTCTTTTTACATACATCGCTGGTGCAGTCCATTTTGAATGGTTATTTTTTTTCTATTACTCACAAGTACATTTTACGCATTTAGAAGAGCTTTATCTATAGAAATGTGAGTGCTTTTTTTGTTGTTGTTCACAAAAAATGATCAGTGGAAGATGTGTAGGGATATTATTATTATAATAAATAAATAAAAAGAACATATAAAATAATAATGAATATTATAAATAACATAAAGCAATAATATTTAAACACTTTTTAAAATAGTAAAAATACTCTCAGCATGCAACAAGAACTGTTCTTGTCGGAAATATGGACATCGCGCCAAAAGACGTTAACTTCAATCTCTTCGCCAAGCAAGCAACACGTGTGTAACTTATCACATTACATCTCCCATGAAACAATTGTAACTCAAAAATACACACACCAATGCACACAAAAAATATAAATTGATTGTATGAAATTAACATACAATTTACCATGCTTTCCGGTGATTTTTGTACGTTTTTATTTCCTGTCAAGTATGCTTTTTATCTCCATAAACACGAGGCTAATTTCTGCTGCTATGATGTGAATGTCCTCACAGATGTCATGAAGCCATTACAGACCTAGAATTTCTGGTTGGGACCCGAAAGGAAATGTGTATACAACAGAAACCCAAAGCCAACAACAATAGACATTATTAATAGTATCAGTAATAATAATAATAATAATTCTTACCGGGTTTATGTGCAACATACTTGCCACTCCTCGTTTCCACATAGTCCATGTTGGAGATTAGTGCAAAATTCTCGACGACTGTCGTGACACTGACCCTTTACTTGCGTACATTCGGGAGTTTGAGCTGAAAAAAAAAATAATAAAAAGGTTAATTTCTATAATTAATCGTTTGGCAGCAATTACCGTATTTTCCGAATTACAAGACACACTTTTTTCCTTAAAAAAAAAATTGGCTTGACTGATAGGGACGTGGATTTGTATGTTGATTCATTACACTGTTAGCTATCTATCTAATTCAGCCTTTTATATGATGTAACCGGGGTTCTTAGCTGTTAAAAGTACTTCCAAGTTTATAAACCTTCCTGGAGCCGAGCCACAAAATTAAACATGCTCTGTTTACTAGCAGCGGTGGCAGCCTTTTCTGCTTATGACTTGTATGCCTTGAGGACACATGGCACTAGTGGATAAAGGCGTTGGTTAGATCCAGTGGCAGGACCCAAAGAGTGTGAGTTCAATACCCGGTGAAGGCAGTGGAGAACTTTCAGAGGGAAAATTAACAGGAGATAACTTATAACTGACATCCATTAAAACTAGAACAGTCTACCCCAGTGAGCGAAATAAAGGGTTCAGTTCGACATCCCAACCACCTGAAGAAGGCCGGAGAGTACAACGGCCGAAACGTTGTAATAAATATGGCGACAAAGATGAGGACAATAGTCCGAATAATGTAAATAATAAACGAAATCAAATAAGTGATTAATGTAATCAATACGTGGTGCCAGTATGGGAGGGACGCATGGTGAATGTGTTGTTTTATGAGAATGACTTTTTTATTCTTAAAAATTTCCTTCCAATATTATGGTGTCTTGTAAGTCGGAAATATGGTATATAGTGAAGTTTTGGCATGACAGTTGGTATAACTCAAAGATGTTGTAAAAACGTAATAAAAATTAAAAACATGAATAAAAATACAATCAATCTTCACTTAGCGACTCATAGGTACTATGTATAATTCAATTATGTGTGTGTGTGTGTTTTAAAAAAAGTTATATTTTAATTAAGTTATAATAATTTATGACTAATCTAACATTTTTATTTATTATTTTATCAGATTTTGTATCTTGTAAGTCATTAGGTCGTTAAACAGGAAAGTCGTTAAATGAGGCCTGACTGAACAAAGTTTCCACTGAACATTTATTTATTTTTTTTTTTTAAAGCAAAGACTAAAGAACTGAGGTGAGGTTTTCCATTTCATAACCTAAAATAGGCCCTCGTTAAGTTAGCCCACGTTAAACGTCCAGAAGAGAACATGATATGATAGAAAAGAAAGATTACTAGGACTTTCTGCTTTTTATTATATGCAAAAGGGACAGTTTACAGTGATACTGATACCGAACTCTGCTCGTCTGTCATATGAAATGACTGTATCCGTCGTATCATTTTCTCTGATAATAACACCTGGCTACCCTTTTTTTTCGAGAGCACTCATCTACTCAGGCATAATTTTCTTTAACCCTCATACAGCCGACTTTCTTGGTTTAAACTGCATCTATTCAGAGTTTCTGGGGAAACAACACATAATCTGGCGTGATCAACAGGTTCAACAATACCATTAAAGACTGGATCGTAATGATTTGTGACCTCGTGTTTGAACAACTGTCAAGTTTCCGAATAGTTACATCTCGTCCGTATCACTCGCAAGATTTGGCTCAACCCGTGGTATGGTTTTCAAAACGAGTTTTTTTTTTTTAATTAGTAAAATGATCGATTCGATTAAATGGAAGTCTAGTAAAAAAAAAAAAAAAAAAAGTGATACCTCGGTAATTCACGACTTCGGATTTTTTAAATATATATATGGAAAATATATCGCGGAGTTTCTGGAAAATTCTAGAAAAATCGCGATATATGAACACCTAAAATTTTTCATTAAACCCATTAAAATATTAATAATAAATATTATTTCTCGGTCTAGGAACAACAAAACAAGCGTAAAATAGCAATAGAAAGGGCACTAACATCTGAAGAGACGTAAAATACAATTATTGGCTGCACAGTAGAAATCATCATCAGCTTCATCATCATCATCATTTCTACTCCGCAGCAAATTCATCATCATTCAAATTCTACTTCAACTTCTACCGTGTTGAATACAGTAACGATCTTTGTTTATTTTTTTAAAATCTAAAGTGTTATTGCATAACAATTGTCCTTTTTATTAATAAAGTACTGTAATAGGTGGATTGTTAACAGTACAGGGAGGGTTTTAAAAGTCCAAATACACGTTAAATAAATACTGTAAATATGGCGTCCCTACTTCGCGGAAATTCAGTTATCGCGGCCAGTCTCTGAACCAATCTACCTCGATAAACGAGGGATCACTGTACCACCATTTCAACGAACAGTTCACGTTTCGGTAGACAAACGCATATTTTTCTGGATATTATCTTATGCAACTGTTATCTTAGGTCAATAATTAAAAATGGCTTCAAAAGAATGAATCCTATGGGTCTTTGAAGTGAACTGTCTTTTGTCAGGTCTCATAGATTGGTGCTACAGAATCACAAAGAACTTTACCAAATAATAGAAACCACATCACTCGAAAACTTTCGACATTAGCAGCAACTAAGATGGATCGCATGTGTCAATCGAAGAGAAAATAATGGCATAATCAAGATGTTGACTTTCCACGCTGTTTGGTTCCTGCATGTCGGATAGTTCCTTATAAGGAGACTGGTATTCTCACCAATACCATTTTAAATCGGGTTAATATTTAAAAAAATATCTTACCAACTTGAGATGACACAGAAGATACAGCCAGGAGAACTAAGAAGGCAAAAACGAAAACTCTCATCGTACCGTTGGACATTGTGGAGGTTGTTATCAATAGTTGTAGCTACGCTGTTCTACTCCAACAAAACGAATTCGCGGGTTTATATCTATCACTGCGAATGAACAGCAGCCGATAACACAGAATTATCAGTCGAGATATTAGTCCTAAATGGAAATTATCAGTTTTGTTTTTCAAGATAAGATTAACTAAGGAAGTAAAATGTATATTTTACGTTTCATTCCATTTTCAATATTACCCCCCCCCAAAAAATCGCGAAACTCTGCAAGCCGTTCGCTGCTGTCGTTATTTTCATGGAACGTGTTCATGCGAATTTCATTTTTTAGTTCCACCTTCACGGCCAAAACCCACCATGCCACGCACATTGCAGAGAACCACGCCAATTTCTTTCGTATTCCATTGGAGAGATGTAATTTTTACTCGAACACCCTACCACGAACTGCTGCTTTGTAGAACCGACTCCCAAGAGGATGCTTCCCCTATTACTATAATCTTAACCTGTTCAAGTCTAAGGTTAAACGTTATCTTCTCCATATATAGCCATAAGCTGTGCCTCTTAATCTGTAGCCCTCTATCTCGAGTGGCTCTTGGGTCTTGTACAGAGTAAAAAAAATCACTTGTTTCGCCTTGTTAAATACAATTTGTACTGCTATTGGATCCAGCATAAAAAAGACATCGAAAAGTTATTTTCCACCCTACAACCCCTTTCCCACAGACAAAATGTTGCAAGCCTCTCGTTACTCAATCGCTTTTTCCATGGAACGTGTTCTGATAAAGAACATTCTTTAGTTCCACCTGTTGTAACCTTCACGACTAAGACCAGCCATGGCACGCATATTGTAGCTAACCACCTTCATTCCCAATTATATTCTACTGTCGAAATGTAAGTTCCACTCGAACAGCTTCTTCTCACGAACCTCTACTTTGTGAAATCGACTCCCAAGATGATGCTTCCCCGATCACAACAATCTTGTTCAAATCTAGGCTTAACCGTTATCTCTCTCACATATCCCCAGAAATTGTACCTCTTACCCTGTAAACCTCTACCTCGAGTTACTCTTGAGCCTTGTAAAACGTGGACACTGTTATAAAAATAAGTTCTTCATTTATGGGCCTCGGGTGCCATTCTTTTCTTTGTACCGTGTTCTGTGGGCGATCATGGTTCTCCCCCCCCCCAACTTTCTGTCCTTGATTGCTCTTAGGGTGTTTTATTTTGATATTCCTCTTAATCCCTGTTCTGCCAATCATTTACATAAGCTCTTTCTTTAGGTAGGTTATTCACAGCCCTCTACTGTCTCTCTGGCCTTCAATATGTCCTGTTAGTATCAAATTCTCCAAGTCCTCTTTCCTAATTAGCTGTCCTTGAAATGTCAACTTTCTTTTATTATTCTAAGTATGTGTGTTTTTGTTTTCATTTTCCTTAAAACTTCCTCGTTAATCATATGCTAAATCCATGGTATTCTCAGTATCCTTCTGTAGAACCATATTTTGTGGCCTCAAATCTCTCCTTGCTCTCTGAGGAATGTTCAGCATTCATTGCCATATGCGAGGATCGATATTACATAACAGTTCGGCACTCTTTCCTTTATTTACATTATTCGGACTATTGTCCTCATCTTTGTCGCCATATTTATTACAACGTTTCGGTCATTTTACGCTCCGGCCTTCTTCAGGTGGTTGGAATATCGAACTGAACCCTTTATTTCGCTCACTGGGGTAGACTGTTCTAATTCCACGCGCCATGTTTAATGGATGTCAGTTATCAGTTATCTCCTGTTAATTTCCCCCTGAAAGCTCTTCACTGCCTTAACCGGGTATTGAACTCACATTCTTTGGGTCCTGTATCATTCTGTTTTCTATCAACTAATGTCTATTCTTTTCTCTCTCTTTCCTTCATTAACTTCTGTGGGAGTTCTTGTAGTTTCATCTTTGTGTCTACGATAAAAACTGTGACATCTGCATATTTCATGTGGATACCAATAATGAAACCTGCTAGGTTTGTCTCAGAATCGCCGCACTGTGAGAAGAGACACCCTTGTGTTACGCCCCTTTCTTTTTGTTTGTGTGTGTGTGTGTGTGTGTGTGTGTGTGTGTGTGTGTGTGTGTATATTTGTTGAATTCATTTATCTATTTGTGTACAGGCAGTTTGATGCCAGTATACGTTCTGGATTATTCCAATCGTTCCAAAATCAATCAAGCTTACCTAACATTTCAAATAGTTCTTTGGGTCGTCGAAAAATACTATTGACTTAAAAAAATTGAAATATTTTTGTTTGTGTTGTAATTGTTTTGAAGAACTATCTATAGCTAAAATACTCTTACAATTCATCAATAGTATCTAGGTAGAAGGCGCTTTGGCATATGATAATGTTTAGCGAGTTAGTTTGATTGGCCCATTATCTTGAGTTATTTTTTTTTTTTTTTTTTTTTTAACATACAACGTGTGTTAGCACGCCGATACCCTATCATCAGCCGCCGACCAGGGTGATCTCACTGTTTCGGTGGCTATGGCGGGACCCGCCACCCCAGGCGCCACCAGCAGCATTTGCCACCAGGCGGGGTAAAAAAAAAAAAAAAAAATAATTGATCGTTCCTCTTTGCAAATTCATAATGAAATAAATAAAACGATTGTTCCTCTTTGCAGCTTCTGTCCGAAATGAAAGTATCCTGATCGCGTTCGCCGTTATTGACGCGCTCGTAAAAATCGTTATAAACGGCTATGCAGATATTTCACCTGCGCATGTTAGGTCGTGATGATGCGCGCATAATATTTCACTAATGTTTGTTCTGATCTTAACTTTCCTTTCTAAATTTGTCGTCGATTTGGTCGTTTTTCCTCTTTTTTTTATCTTTTTTCCATTACCGTTCAAATCACTCCAAAGCAAACGTCGTATATTATTCTACAAAAGGAACTGATCTTTTTTAAAAAATGTGACCCTTAAGATTGTTATTAAGGATAAAAGAAAGTTCTTTGTCAAGATTAGTCCAAACAGTCTTCTGGTTTTTGGGGCCACTGTATTCTTTCATTTTTACTTAGGATTTCTCCAGGGTGCTGTCGCTCAACAACATGAATCCTGAACGCTGTGGGTGTATTCCAGATTCATAATCCCATCACTCGATTTACATTCTCCAATAGGAGAATTACGTTGTTTGTTGTCGGGCCTTATGGATACGTAAACCCCCGTAAACCGTTGAATCTTCTGCCGCAATCATACGTTGTAGCCGGTTCCATATACAGGTCGTTTCCATTAAAATCAGTCTGATGGGTGATATATTCTCCCTCCCCGCTACAGTCACCCAGAGGGCATTCTACGTCTCTTGTATTCTTCATGCTTTACTCACTGAGTACTTCATACTTGTCTTGTGGCAAACTAAAATCAATAAATCTATGTACAGCTGGCTGCTCGTACCCGAGTATGTCTGTTAGAGTGACTATCTAATCCCAATTGCAGACGCCTGCTCAGGCATACTTGTTTCTTTAACATCCATAGAGCCAACCTTTTTGGCTTAGTTTCTGGGAGAGATTGCATAATCTAGTATGATCAGCTGTTTGAACAAGACTAGTATATTTAAATTCTCGGTCACGATGACTTATGACCCGCTGCTAGCGCAACTATCGACGGGTTCCGAACAGTTCTTTGTCCAAGTTCAGTCGAACGGTTTGAGCTGACCCGTAGCATAGTTTTCAGGCATTTTCTAACAGATCCCCACTGATATTATAAAGATACCACCTCTTTGACAAATTGACCATGGTGAGATTCGAACACCGGTCTCTTGAG
>CAHIKZ030002924.1:52500-97500 GCA_903632075.3 Acanthosepion pharaonis | reverse complement strand
CATTTTCACGAAGCAAACTTGCTGATGTCACATGCCGCACGTTAATGTAAGACCCTTATTTTCCTATACACCAGATGCAAGCCATTCTGGCTCGCTTGCTTCTACGGGGCTGTTCACCACAAATATATTCGTGAAAATTCCAAAAACTAAAAAATAAAACACATTTATGGTCTTAAAAAAAGATCTACATCATAATTTATCCAGTGCATTAGTTATACACAGAAATAATTTCAACCACAATTTCGATCAGAAAAATGCTGTCCTTTAGAGAGAAAAGTTATCAAAGTTCTCGAATGTGCATTAATAGATATTAGCTACAATATACACCTTGAATTTTTTTGAATATTTGCTTTCTTAAAATAAAAGTTCCTTTCTCAAACCAACATTATGTACGACCAGGAAAAAACATTAAAAAATAATTAAAAAAAAATGTTTAACACATTTCTTTTTAAAAGGTCAATTATATTATTTCATTTTTGTTTTGATATATCAAAGATTTACATTTATTTTCTTTCATAGTTTCGTTTCCTTTCCTTAACGTCGATACATTTAGGAAGATTTTTAGAATGTTCTCTGATTCAAATTTGAACGCATCACATTTTCCCCGTATACATTTTTATGTGTTTATAAATACGGTTTTTTCCTCCTTAAAATTTCTAAATTTGCCTTTGTACCTCAAAGACTGAAACGTGTCAGAATAAATGGTTATCCTCTTGTCGTTTCTTTGATTTATCATTCACAAAATCCATATATTAATATCTGAACAGATATATTTATATCTGAATTTTTATACACTCATACGAACGCTTATAGATGCTTCTCTGCATGTAGTTACAGGGTTGCATGATTGAGCAACACGTCGTGAATTGGGTTTCGTTTGAAAGTCTCTTAATCCTGAATTGACTATTATTTTCATTAATAGTCCTGCTTTTTCGTCGATGTGCCGTATCTCTTCAGGAGGTGGGCAATCATAGATTTCCACAACTTCCTGTGCATTATAGCTCTTTTCCAATATCCGTACATTTAGTATCCTTCCCAATCTCTATTCTGCCCTCCATTTACGCAAATATATCAGCTAGGTTACTCGATGTTTTTCTTACCTTGTGAGTGACGTGTCTTGTGAGTGTCACATTTTCCAAGCCTCCTTTTATGTATCCTAGAAATGGCAGCTGTGTTTTTTCTTATTCTAAGTGTCCTTTTTCGTTTCCATTTTAATTTTCCTTAAAAACTTTCTCGTTGTTCATCCATAGTATTCTCAGTATTCTTCTGTGGAACCACATTTCTGTTGCCTCAAGTCTCTTCATCTATGAAGAAATTGTCTTACATTCACTGATATATTGATGAATTCATATTACTTAGCAGCGATAAGAAAACATCGCTTACATATCCCATCCATGTTATTCTTAGCATCTTTCTGTAGAACCATATTTCTGTTGCTTCAAGTTTCCTCGTATATGAGCAATTTTTCCATCATTCACTTCCATATAGGGGGACTGATATTGAATCGCACTTTAGCACTCTTTTCTTTTTAACGAAACGTTGATATTTCTTTATACCTTGACTAGCTTTTGAAAGGCATCTTTTTGCGCCTTACAATTTGTCATGTACTGTCGTCTGTTAAAACACTCGCCTGATACTTAAACTTTTGTATTTACTTGATTTTGACATCTCCAATTGATATCTCACACTTTGGCCTGTTTCTCTTGCTTACAACCATAGATTCTATCTTTTTACAGTTTTCATCCTTTCTTTTCTTTTTCCTTTACTATCCAGTTCCCGCAGTTTTCATTCAAACAATGTCATCTGCGTAGCTTATAGTATTAAGATTGTGTTCATCGATAATAAATCCTGGTAGGATCTCTAGTCCCTTTAGGATAGCCTCGCTGTGAAAGTTGAAGAAACCCAATAAGATGACACCCCCTTGCTTAACACCTTTTTTTATATTTTGTGTACTTACTCAATTTAGTTTCTTTTCGTATACAGGCGCTTTGATCCCAGTATAAATTCTGAATTATTCTAATAGTTTTCTCAAATAAATAAGTGCTACTTAATTTTAAAGTGACTATTTTTCATTAGTAGCCCTGCTTATTTTAAAAGCAGCTCCAAAAAGTAGCAAGTAGCGAAGTTCAAAGTTAAGGACACATGGCCGAGTGGATAAAAGCGTTGGTTAGATCCAATGACAGGACCCCTAAGAGTGTGAGTTCAATACCCGGTTAAGGCAGTGGAAAACTTTCAGAGGAAAATTAACAGGAGATAACTGACATCCATTAAACATGGCACGTGGAACTAGAAAAGTCTACCCCAGTGAGCGAAATAAAGGGTTCAGTTCGACATTCCAACCACCTGAAGAAGGCCGGAGCGTACAACGGCCGAAACGTTTTTTAAGTAGCTCATTCTGACATTTTTCATTATACAGGGTGATCATAAATACACCTATACATCTTCTGAAGCATACCCCGGAAAAAGAAGTCGAGGAGACTAATATCCGGTGAGCTAGGAACCCATTCCACATGTTAATATTTCCCAATCCAGTAAAGGAAATTATTATTGACCTAATCTTTCAATTTGGTACATTAACTGATCTCCCAACATGGTAATAAAATGTCTCACCAATTACGTTACCATCAAAGAAAAACTGTCCCAACATACGAGCTTTGCCCAATCCACACCACACATCACATTTTTCACTGTTTGGAAGGGTCCATTCAACGCGGATTACTGTTTGGAAGGGTCCATTCAACGCGGATTACTGTTTGGAAGGGTCCATTCAACGCGGATTACCGTTTGGAAGGGTCCATTCAACGCGGATTAATTCAACGCAGATTGCTTTGCGATCCATACCGAATATTCAGATGGTTAATCACACCGTTCACGTAAATCAGTAATTACTGAAGTGGGCGGCACTGGTCCTTGCTCGTGACGTTGAGTTTGGGGAGAGATTCAGGAGGTGGAAGCGTAGTGAGAAAAATGGGCAGCCAGGTATGGTCACATCTGAACCACAATATACACCGCACACAGTGTAACAGAAGTGTATCTTGCCTTCACTTCACAGTGTATCCATTTTATATAATAAGTATGGAAAATACTAATACACTCATTTGACATGCAGTATTACCACCAAGAAAACCAAATCAGTTTGACTATACATTTGTATAGTAATTTAGTACGTAAAGGCCCCCCACCCCCCAAAAAATTGAGAACCACTTATGTAATTCAAAGCTCCGTCACTGAACAACACGAGGTCTTTTTGAAGCGGTCGTTTTAATCAAAATTATTCACGCATCCAGACTTTATAGTCACTCTGAATAAATACAAATATTTTTTGCTCTTCAAAAACAAAAAAAAAAACATGAAAAATTCATTTTCAAAACATTTTCCATTTAACCTTTTCGAGACTTCTAGAACATCTATATACATAGTTTTCTATTATTGCTTGGATATACTAAGGTGGTTCAAAGAGTCGGAAGCCTCACCCAGAAAGAAGAGCCATAGCTGAACATTTTTGTTGTGGCAACACACTACCACTTCTTGTAGAACTGGAAAAAATAATTCAGATTTGTCCTAATTCCTGTTCAGATGAGTTCTATACAAATGTGAGAGTTTACGACAAAAATGTATTAACAAAACAGAAGCCCAAGCAGTTATAAAATATCTGTAAAAGAAAGGTATGATACCCATGGAAATCAATGAGGACATGGTACAGACTCTTGCTGAGGACTCCTCTTCCTATGAAACTGAAGAAGTGAGCTGTGTAATTCAAGCGGGGCAGAGACAGCACAGATGACTCTCGGTCATGTCGTCCAAAAACCTTGGTCAAGGGTGAACAAGATGGATACCATTCATCGTATGGTTTTGAACAGACGTCTTATTGTCCAGCAGATACCAGAGTCCATAGACATTAGTTCTGGTTCAGTCGATAGTGTTTTAACTGAGATCTTGGAGATGAGCAAGCTGTCTGCAAGATAGGTCCTAAGAATTCTGGTACCAGAAGTTGAAAAGGGTTGACATTTACAGAATAGGTCTGACTCGATTCCTGCTTCCTAAACTCAAATCCTACCTGCGTGGTCGCCATTTTAGAAACAATGATGAAATTATGAGTCTGTGGAGGCGTTTTTGCAGGACTGGACCAGGATGCCACATTCTGCTATGATGGGATGGCAATGCTTAAGCATCTTCGGACCAAGTGCATTGATGTCAAGAGGGACTATATTGAAAAATAACAAAAAACTGTTTTGTTTCTTCAACTTCTGGGTGATGCTTAGAACTTTTTGAATTACTCTCGTATATACCTTGTAGAGCTCTTTTGAATGTAATGTAAACTATATTTCCATATGTTTTTTATACAATTACAGACAATAATATTGCCATAGTATGAAATCCCAGATGAATGTTTTTCACTTTACAAGACTGAACAGGAAAAATATACAGGCAAAGTGATTTGATAAGCTTCTGTTTGTCATCCTAAGGGTGAGTAAAATATTAATTTTATTTTAGGTTTTATTTTGAAATTTTGGAAAACTTCGTCCCTGGAAATATTTTAAATGAGATCATGTTGCCTCGAAATATTTTTTGTTATATAGCATTAGTCTTGAAAAGGTTATTGTCAAATTCTGATTTTCTTATAAAAAAAAAACAAAAAAAAAAACGACCTTGTATTTTCATTCTGTTAAACAAGTTTATTAAACAACGTATTTTGTCCTGTTTACCGATTTTATTTATACCGAAAAGAAATATAATTTACAATTAAGGCAAATTCATGTTTCATTTTAAGATACTGTTTTACTGAATATTTCACACGATATTATAGAAAATATTCGTTTTTATTTCAAAATATGTGCAGTCCATTTGAGTTTGTATTGTATGAAATATAACACATCGCACGTCGGGAGCAGTGCAGTCGATAGCGACAGTTTTGTTAATGTCAAAACGATGTAAATGAATCGACTTCTTGAGTTATGACATGTATTTTTGTCTGTTACCATAGTTACTGATAGATTCTAGCTCAAAATATATCTCTTGCACCATCAAGAGTCCTACCGTATATATTTGTGCAAAATCATACTTCATATATAGTGCGACCTGTGAATTTTTTGTATGATTTTTAAGCTCTTCATAAAAATTACCTGTGTATAATGCCGCCCTCTATGTTTTTTGCTTAAAAAGCTGATCATAAAAACTAGCATTATACTCGAGCATATACGGTAAATAACGTCTTCATCATTGAAATCAATCAATAAGTATCAATTCCCTGTATTCAAATTCATTTAATAAACATTCAAGTGGTTCTTAAATCTTCGTCTCATTAAACTGAGTTAAAAAATAGTTTTACATAATAACTGTTTTTTTTTATTCTTGCCAACGGAAACATTTAGATATTTATTTGTTTCTCGATTTTTCGTTTTTTATTTTATTTTATTTTTTTAATTTAATCATGTCACCCCAAGCAAGGCGATAATGCCACTAGAACGCAGGAGGTTACAGGGAGTGAAAAAGAATGAGGAGACTTTAGTAGGGAGTACTGATTAAAGGACAATAAAAGAACAGTATCTGTCTATATTTCTTAGATGAGGCATTATGTACATTATTTAGGATTCGGACTATTGTCCTCATCTTTATCATAATATTATTACAACATTTCGGCCGTTGTACGCTCAGCCTTCTTCAGGTGGTTGAAATGTCGAACTGAACACTTTATTTCGCTCACTGGGGTAAACTGTTCTTGTTGCACGCCATGTCTAATGGACGTCAAAAAATCAGTTATATCCTGTTAATTTCCCAAATTAAGTTCTCCACTGCCTTTAACCAAATATTTTAAACTCTGGTACTTTGGGTCCTGTCACTGAATCTAACCAACGCCTTTATCCACTTTTCATGTGTGAATTGTAAATCATTCTTGTAGTGGATTAGATGTATTCAAAAGTGAGTTCAAAATTTCATGTAAAACAAATCATATTAACAGGAGATAACTGATAACTGACATCCATTAAACATGGCACGAACTAACTGTTCTTAAAGTTAAATAGTGAGCGAAATAAATCTCTCTTTTGACATTCCAACCACCTGAAGAAGGCTTTGCGTACAACAACCGAAACGTTGTAATAAATATGGCGACAAAGATGTGGGCAATAGTCCGAATAATGTAAATAAAAGAACAGGATTCAAGAAGACAGATGACGATTGACGTTATATTTAATTTTGTAGATTGAAGTTATCAAGGAAGCAAGAATGCAGAACAGTTCCACAGGTGGGAAGTGCGAGAAAAGAAACTGCTAGAGTAAAAGTGACGGTGGCATTTAGCTTGTTTAACAGTAAAACGTTGTTTTGTAGATTTTCATCCTTCCGTATAATTAAAAAAAAAAATCAACAAAAGAAATAAAAAAATTCTCGAAAAATAAAATAAAAAGATGGTTGAATATTAAATTTTATCTGGAGAAATAGAAAAGATGACGAAACAGTTACAATAAATAGTCTTTATAATATATGTCAGTCCTAAAGATATGTGATTTCAAGGAAAAGGGAGTGGAGAATGAATAGTGCCAGGATTCGGTGGGGGGGGGTTACAGTAGAAGCCAAGTCACACTTTGCTGTTCATCGGAAGAATTTCTTCGATTTCGTCTCTGTAGAAAATAAAAGAAAAAGAAATGTTAAGTAATAACGACAGACATACTAGCATTAATAAATATTATATATAAATTTCAAATATGACACATAAGAATGGACAAACCGTTGTAAAACGCTGAGTCATATGTTAAATGAAATTTTTTAAATACTGAAATTCTCCCAAGTGAAGGTTTGATCGGTTGATTCAGTTTGTTTTTACGGTTTATCGACCCCTTTTGAAGGTTACTTAAAGCCAGCAAATATTTTGGGATTGTAATAATTTTTTGACGATGATGATATTTTTCTGGTATGAGTCTAACTCTAGGGGCCGATTTAAAATTTAAGAAGATATATATATTCAAATATTTTCTCAACGGTAGTTAATATTTTAATACTGGATATAACGAACCCGACTGGAATTGAAACTCTATTATCGATTATCGTTATCGATTACACCACCTACACATCCAAGCTTACTGCATTTGGTATTCTCAAGTGGTCACTTATTTAGGTACTGATCAAGCTCAGAGTTCGAGAACCGGAGTATCAGCGTGATATGGACATAAGCCACTTTTACCTCAAGACAAGGTCTAGAATTACTTAGGCTAGAATATTACAGTAAAAATGGTTGATATGTGTGATACAAATTAAAGATAAAGTAGAAATAAGTTTCCTTCATTTTGTTGGCTATTATGAGTTCCACTTAGTCTGAATTCAAATTTTGATCTAATAGTTGTTCAAAGTATGGATCTTAATTGAGAGTTCAACCATTCATCGTGACTGGAGAAAACTCCGGGTCTTATTGGTAATGATTTTTTTGGTTTTTTTGAGGTTTCATTTAAAATATATCAAGCCAGTTATCTACCCATTGATATATTAACCCTATATATTGATAGCTAACTTAAGGAATTGATCATCTTCTATTTCGTAAGTTATTCCTAAAACGGTTCTTAAATCTGCATAGACGTTTACTAATGGCCTTTGGAAAAATGCTATTATTTTATTTATTATTTTATTCTAGATTTAATGAGGGGGGGGAACAAAATTTCAAAATTTTATGGTTATGTCCTGTTTCACCAATGAAAAGACATTTTATGGGTATGTACACCAATGAAAAGACAGGTCAAAGCTAAAGGAGGAAAGAAAAAATGTAGGTTACAGGTTTAATTATGTGTCAATTCATATTAATTCAGATGAACCTTATTTTTATTGTTACCATTACTTCCGGTTAAGTATATAAATTTAAGATACACTGAAATGATTATATCTCTCTATCTCTATCTGTCTCTATATCTTTCTATCTGTCTCTATCTCTCTATCTGTCTCATTATATTCTCTAATATAAATTCTTATAAATTAATTGATTTAATTTTTTTTTTTTTTTTTTTAGAAAAAAAGAAAAAACTATAAATCAATTTTTTATAATAAAGGTCAATGCTCTGTAAATTTACATTTTGCACTATTTTGTAAAAATATATTTAATGAACACATTTAACGTTATATATCTTACTTATTTCTTTCTTTTATATATATATATATATATATATATATATATATATATATATATATTAATTTTAGATTTTTTTGATAATATTTTTTTTATATATACTTTTAGATTGTCTTAAAGTTGCTCTTAGCATGTTTAAATCATTTTTTTATATATTAAATTTATCCTCATATTACAATACTTATTAAAAACTTTCAAATGGGCCATAAGACAAAAGGGTATTAAAATTAAAAAAAGAATATCAAATTCTCTTTATATAATTTAATATATAGATTTTTTATGAAAAATTCTATTAACTATATTTTTAAAGTAAATATTGTATAATACCCACATTCTTTGAACAGACCTACCCCAAAAAAATTTGAAGATCTTGTTAACTCTAACTCTCCTTTTAAATCTTTCAATAAAATAAATGTGTTTTCAAAAAGTCCTAAATCATTTTCATCAAAAGTAACCCAATATCGCTTGATAATGGAACAGTTAAAGTTCAGAAACAGACATTTCCGTGTCGCGATGTAAAATATTTTAAAAAATATTCAACGATAATTAGTGATTTGGAATATACGAAATTTATTTTATGTATAATGGACTCATCTATCTTGTAAAAAATATTAGTAGACGGGAGAGTTAGGCCTGATCTAAAATATAAGGTATAAAGGGAATCAATCCTATATATATATATATATCCCACACGGGTATTTATAGTATTTTAAATTGAAAATGCAATTGTCGTCATTAATATTTAGTGTGGATTATCGGCTTCAGTCCTGTGATTTTCAAAATTTCCTTTGATTGGATTTAAATGGAGAGACATGTATAAATTTCATAACATATGATTGGTAATAATATATACGGCTATTTGGATAGATTAATGGCAATGTATTTTCAATCATACATTAAAAAAGATAAAATAAAAAAATATTTTTCAAAATCCTAGGATTATTAGAATTCTCAAACCAAAGAAGGCATGAACCTTACCAATTATTAAATTCAGAGGTTGTTTCGTGAAAACTTTTAACCTTCATTTTCTCTTTCATACACATTTTAATATATAAAAGTCTTCCATTGTGTATCGACCGCTTTTTATTGAAACCGTTTGTTGTCTGATTTAACTTGATTTAAATAAATGATTGATATATATATATATATATATATATATATATATATATATATAATGAGAAGCCACGTATATATATATATATATATATAAAAAAAGTTTCAAATTAAAAATTATAATGTTTTATTTTATGAAAGTATTTATTTATTTATATATATATTTGATATTTCAAATTGTCCTCAATTTTTCATCAGAAATAACTGTTTTGTTACAAATAAATTAAAATTACTGTTTGTTAGCAAGTAGCGTCCTTCGTTGAGACGCGGACGTCACGTGATATGGAACGTCACTGTTCGGATATTCCTAACTTAAATCTAACTGTCATAAATATTTAAAAACATTTTTTACTATATTTAAAAAAAAATAAAAAAAAATTGATTAACTATTGAAATATTTATAAAGATTTAAAACATTTATTTAAATATTCAACCCTAAGCAATATATATATATATATATATGAACAAAAATTACAAATGCAGTTCTGTTTGTTTGAGGAAAATATGATGTTTTTTTTTTTTGTTGGCTTTGAGAACTAAATTTGTCAATAGATTCAAAAGTTAACTATTTATTTTTAAAATATATTCACAATTTTATTTTTGTCTTAAAAAAAAAAAAGCTTTTTATAATTTATTTCTCTCCATTTAATATTCAGCTTTAATTTAATAATTGTTAATAAAAAAGTTTGTTTGATAATTGATTCTATTTTTTTTTTTCAATGTCTATGAGAGGACTTTTTCATTTTTTTTTTTTTTTACTCTTCTGTCAAATTCATCCCATTTGTGAATAAGATTCAGTTCCAGATACAGAGAGCAGAATAAAAACAACAAAACTTTCAACATATTAAAATTATTTATATGACGTCATTGGAATAAATTTAATAGGCTTAACAATTCATATTTCTGAATGAAATTCAACTGGAAATTAAATGCCAGACGTTAAATTATCAAAGAATTAAAGAACGAACAATAAACTAAAAATACCAGTTTAACATAAACATATCATTGTTTCATGATTACAACTTATCTTTAATTTGAAACACTCCTTTAATGAAAACATTGCCCTGCAGGAAACAGTTTTATCTTTTTCTTTTTTTTAGTATAGAATTAGAAATTGTTATTACACTAAATGCCTCTCCATTCAGGTAGAGTTTTCTTAAAAGATAAAATTTATACCAATTTTAGTATTTAAACTTTATTTGTATTTGCGATAGAAATAATTTGTAAAAAGGATTAGAAAGAAGTAAAATCTATATTTTTTAGGTTTTATTGAAATTTTATTTAAGTTTCCACATGTCCTCCATCATTAGCAATACAAAGGGTAATACGATTTTGCAGTTCACGGAAAACATTTGCCAACTGATTTACAGTAATGCCTGAAATCACATTAGTTATTTTAGCTATACTTAAAACTAGGTACATTAAACTTTATAACATTTTTTACAGATTATTTCTATCACAAATACAAATAAAGTTATAAATTTTTTTAAAACTACATTGACATACTGTATTTTATAAAATTTTTATATATATTTCATTATAGCATTTATAATATAGTTTTTTTTATATTTTTGTTAAAATGTCGTTATAGTTATTTTTTTTTATAGGAATATAATAGAATGTTTATAATTATTAGATAGTTTATTTTTCCAAAATTTGTTTTTAATTTTTTCCCATTCTTTTTTCTTATAGCTTGTGATGGAATTTGTTATAAAATTTCTTTTACAAAATGTAAATAAATATATTTATATTACTGAATTTTTTGTTATATAGAGTTTTATAAATTTTGTTATAGAAATATTTTTGTTATATTTATTTCATAAAAATATATTTGGAATTCAGATAAAAAAAAATGAGTCAAAATAAAAATCTCCTGAAAAATTATGAATTATCTGAAACCAAGAAAGGTAAATTATCATGTCTAAATGAAAAACGCAAAAGCCTTTGGCCTGGCCCTATCCATTTGATTTTTTGTTAATATAACCCAAATCGAATGACTATGACGGAGATTAGAAGTCGTAGATCCTTCCAGTTTTCAATAATGATTGATATAAATGTAATTGAATTTTCTAATAAAACATATAATTTAAACTGTTTTGACTAAATCGATTCCAAAATTTAGTGTCCTCGCCCAATAAAGGAGGAAAATATATCGATATGAAAGAAGAAAAAATTTCAGAAAGAAGGTTCAAAACATTGAAGTTAGTTATTCATATATTTTATCTTTTCTTTTTTAATATATCATTCAGTCCATTAATATTTTTGAAAAAAAAATATCGCTGACTTTCTAGTTATCTGTCGCATAATGGTTTCGCCACCTGAGTACATTTACAATCAGGATGAAAATCACTTAACGTCGATGTTATTTAAAAACAAAAATTATAGCATTATGTGCTAAATATTTGAAAAAAAATAATAATTGAAATAAAATAATAATAATAATAATAATAGGTAGAATTTATATAAACATAAATATATAGATTTACATTTTGTCACATAAATTTATACTGGAGCATTTTGAAGAAAATATATTATAGGAATTCCATAAGGAGATGGCATACAACCCCCCTAAATGAAGGAAAAAAATAAGAAAAGAGAAATTACATGGATACGTCTGGTACTAAATATTGAGTTAAATTTTTAAAAACAGAATATCAGCCATAAACACATTGGCTGTCCCTTTATTTTGTGATAATAATTTTTAATTTTATCCTTATTTTTTTATTTACCTGATTTTTATAATTTCCGACGCCAAAAAGCTATTCATCCATGTATAGCATGCATCATCTCAAAGATTTATGTTGATCGTCTGTATTTTTAGATCCTCAAAGGAAACAGTTTTTTCAAAAAAGAATTTTCTAAAAACTTACAACAATTGGCCTCCAATATTAAATGAAACTACCGAAGATTGATGATGGTATGCGTCAAGGAACAATGAAGTACTCAAATTTTAATTTTATAATAAAAAAAACAAATTCAAAATGGAAAATCAAATGGGCGTTTTTTGCACAATCCACCGGCTTAAACTGCAAAATTGGTTAAAAAGACAGCAAAGACGAATGCAACCGACCATTTACAGAAGCGATGGCAATAAATTTTCATTATTAAGTTCCCGTTTTTAAGCTGATGTATTTCTCTAAATATCAGTTGATATAATTAGTTGCAAAATTTTTTTTTCAAAGTTTTATCCTAAAATAAATTTAAAAATTTAATTAGGAATTATCAAGACAAACTAAAATATTTTAACAAAATAAAATGCAGATTCTGAATAAAATATCCTGAAACGATTTTCTGTATATTGTATATTTATGCATTATTAACCCACCGAATATATAAAATATGAATATATAATATCTGCATTATATATTATATGGAAAAAAATTATTTTTTTTCGATGCAACTTTTACAATAGGAAACTGAAAGAAACTTTTATAAATATATATATATATATATATATATATATATTTATATATCTATATAAAATATCAATACATTTGACAGAACAATCAAAATTTTTTTCATTAATTGTTATTAGAGACTTGAAAGAAAAAAATTAAAATTTATTGAAAATGAATATAATTGCAGACTTCAAGGCATAACAAAAATCTTCAAAATCCAAAAAAAAATCAAGGACATTCAAATCGAAATTTCAAAAAATGTGGTTTATGGGAAAATGAAAAAATCTTTGTTGTAATGATTCGGTTTGGTTGGAAAAATTCCATTATTACTAATTGAAAATTTCCTGGATTTATTTCAGCTTAAATTTTTAAAATTTATTTAACAAAAATACATTTTTTATACGACGGGCTTATCTATAAAATTATGTTTGTGTTTAACATTTTTATAATTTAATTGGTATATATAAATATCATATATATATATATATAAAAAGGTTTCAATAAAAATAAATTTATTTAATTTATATCAGAAATTTGTTAAAATAATTTTAATAATAATAATAATAATAATTTTTAATAATCTTTTTTTTAAAAACAAAATGTAAAAACCAAAGACAGGAAAAAAAAAAAACTTTAAATTTGACAAATTTTTAATAGAAAAAAATATTTTCAAGATATTATCAAAGCCGTCAAAATACATTTATATATAAATAAAATTTGGTTTTTTGTTTCAGATAAAATTAATAACATCAGTAATAATTTGTTGAATAAAAAAAACCTAGGATTGGAGGAAAAGATTCTTTTACAAATTGAAGGATTCCTGAAATATGCATTAAAGATATATAAATTTTATATTTATAATTGAGCCTTTTTTTAAGAAGGGCTTTATCTATGAAATTTTTTTGTCATGGAAAGTGCCATGATGCCATTTTTAAAATTAGGTCATTTTTATTTATCTATAAATATATGTGTAAATATATATATATATATATATATAATAATAATAATAATATATAATAAAAAGAATTTAAAGAAGATTTATTTTAAAAAGAAGATATTTTAAAAAATTTTAAAAAAAAGTACATTTGATTCCCGTCAACCATATTATTTTATTTTTACATATTTAATAATTAGTGGAAAATGTCATTTACGCCAAACTTTGACCTTTAAAATTTGGATTTGGAGCCAGAAAAGAAATGTAAACACCAGAAATTGAAAGTAATAATTTAATAATAATTACGTTCAATAAATTTACTATTTTGTTTTGATATTATTATATATTTCGGTAGAGTTTTATATATATATTATATTTTGATATTTTATCATAATGGAACATAAATTCTATTACGATTAGCAAAGTTTTGAAAACTTTGAGCCTGGTAAATTTGATGGGTAACAGCTTCTTTTTAAAGGTTTAATTTTTTATGTTGACAGATCAAATTTAAATGGTTCCAAATTGTTAATCAATTTTTTATGTCTTATATACAATTACGCTTATTGAAAAAATAATTCATAATATTTCTTGCTTTTTTTAAAGACCAAAATAATTAATTAATAAAATTTATATTACTAAATCATTATTATCGTTTTGCCCTAAAAATCTTTAAACAAAAAATTTCCTGGCTTTTTATTATTTGATTTGAAAAATAAAAATAAAAAATCAAAAGAAAAATAAATCGGTTTTATTTTCATATCATTTCAATGATGGTTACTAAAAAATGCATATATATTTTGTGATTATATATTGAAAAATTATTATGAAAATATTGGATGACTAAAGTTACCGGTTTTGAAGTTTAAATTCTGGAAAAAAGTTAATTTTATTTTTAAATTTATTGACTTTATGTATGTTTCTAAAATGTGGTTATTGATTATATAAGATTAAATTTTATTTTTAATATTGCAAAAAAATGGACTAATGACTGGATTTTTAAAATAAGATATAAATTATTAATATACTTTAATTTCAATGAATTAAAAATATTATCGATATTTATAAAAATTTATTTCACACAAAAATTCCTGTTAACAGATAGACACAAAAATATTTTGGCAGAAGAAAAAGCTCAAAGAGCATAAATTATTTGTCAATGTAATATAAAAAAAAAAAAAAAAAAAAAAAAAAAAAAATATAAAAATAATTATAATTTTTTTTCCAACGAGAAAAAATTTGTTATTAATTTTAGAGAAAAAAATATTCCATAAATTTTTTTGGCTGTTAAATGTTTTTTTTTGATTTTATTTTTTTTATTTTCCATTTATTTTTTACATTTTGTTTTGGGCTCGTTGATAGCTTTTCAAATTCAAAAATTTAATAAAATATATTATTTAAAATATTTAATTTTTTTTTATATTTTTAATTTTAAATATTCGCGATATGAGACAAAAGTCTGTTTTTAAATAAAATAATGATCCGAATTTAAAAATGAATTATATAATATAAAAATTCTGCGCGAAGGTCATAAAAAAATTTATTGTATATTTATATAAATGATATATAAATTAAATGAATTTCTAAAAAAAAAATTTACAATCCAAAAGACATTTATAAAGAAGCATATATATATATATATATATATATATATATATATATATATATATATATATATATATTTTAAAAAAATATATGAATATAATATAATTTATATAAATTAAATATATATATATATTGTATATATTATTTTTGTTTTTATATATATATATATATATATATATATATATATATATATATATATATATATATATATATATATATATATATATTGAAAATAAAAAATTAAAAAATTAAAATCTTTAGACACACTGGGTTGTAGATTAATATTCTTTCGTTTTTTTTTATTATTATTTCATTTAGATTCCTCGACTAGTTTCAACCAAAATGGCCATCATCGGGAGAAGAAATATTTCTGCTTGCTGGTAGCAGTAAACTACAGAAATGAATGTCTTTTGATGGAGAAAATGAACTTTTGTCTGTAGTTTTCATTTGTTTTTTTTTTTTTTTTTTTTTTTTTAATGAATCTTTTAACATTCCTTGTGTTGGTCAAACAGTCTCTTTTAAGTTGTTATTTGAGATAAGAGCTGGATGGATACATGCTTCTCTGAATTCTCTGGTCAGTTTGACAGTTTTATTGGACCTGGTGAGTGGATGTGTCTCTGTTTAGTGTTTGTGTGTGTGTTATTTGGTTCTTAGGGAGTGAGTGTGTATGATATGTGTAAGCGTGTGTATTGCTGTGAGTGTGTGTTATCATTTGGCTCATTAGGGAGTGAGTGAGTATGATGTGTGTAAGTGTGTATATTCTTGTGGGTGTGTGTATAAGTGTGAGGCCTCCAACACCTCCGTAAGCATGTCTGTCTTGTGTGGGTGAGAAATGTGGGTAGGTTTTGATTTGTTGAGTTATATATTAATACTATCTATATTTGTTAAATTTATGGTTTAGCCCGGCTGGATATTGTGTTTTTTTAGACGTTGTATCCACTTATTTTCATGGGACTCTAAAATCTTTCTAATGTTATCTGCTCTGAACTTTTCTATTCTCTCAATTATAGTGAATTTGGCATGGGTTTTGAAATCGTGTTTTTCTAGGCGGAAATGTTGTTCTACGGTTAATAATTTTTTATGGGGAGTCGACTTAATTCGATTACGATAATTATTAATTCTGTAGTGAAAGGGCCATTCAGATTTTCCTACATATTGTTTCTGGCATAGTGTGCATTCTAGGAGGTAAATTATGTTATGACTTCTACAGTTAGAATCGTGGTAGATTTTGAAAGTAGATTTAGTGATTGAGCTAGTGAATGAATTCGTGTTTTTAATATGGTTGCAACATAAACTTCTTTTGTTGTTACATGGTTGGGAAAAATCCTGTTGTTTTTTGTTCTTAGTTTATTACGGATTACCTTGTCCCCTGAAATGTGGTTACTACCTATGATTTCTTTTAGGTTCTTAGGTCTACGATATGCAAGAAAGCCGGGTTCCTTAAACAATTTTTTTTTAGGTCTGGTTTGAGATGTAGTATTTCCCAGCGATGTTTGATTATTTGGGATAGTGGAGGCAGAGTGGGGTTGAAAGTGGTTACTAGAGGGATGCGGCTAGATTTATTTTTAATCTTGTACATTAGGGTGTCTTCTCTCTCTAGGTGTGGAAATTGCTTTATTTATTTGTTCCCTGATTAGGTGTTGTTTATAGCCACGTGTTGTGAATTGATGCTCCAGATTTTCAATGTGTTTATTTAATTCTTCATTGTTGGAACATATCCTTCTGAGTCTAAGTGCTTGTGAATAGGGAAGGTTCTCTTTGAGGTGTTTAGGGTGGGAAGACTTAAAGTGTAGATAGTTGTGGGTGTCGGTGATTTTTTTGTGTAGTGTCGTTTGTAGTTTCCTGTTTTCATCTATGTAAATGCGGGTGTCTAAAAATGTTACTGATGTTGTGGATTTTTCATAGTCAAACTTAATTGAGTCGTGCACTGTGTTTAGGGTCATAAGGAATTGGGTAAGTTTGTCATCACTACCCGTGTATATAAAAAGAATATATCATCGATATATCTTGCATAGAATACGCAGTCGCTACCAATGATTGGATAGATATGGGTCTCCTCAAATTTTCCCATGAATGAATATTGTAGCATATGATGGAGCTGCAATGGGTGCCCATGGCACAACCTCTTATTTGAAGGTAGTGTGTGCTCCATTGAAGTTGAAAGTATTCAATGTAAGGACATGCTCCATGAGTTTTATGATGACTTCTGTGGGGGGGTCTTGTTTTCTTCTTTTAGTAAGTGCTTCCTGAAGGGCGGTTAGCCCTTCGATGTTTTTAATGTTTGAATAGAGTGACCTAACGTCCATAGTCACTAGAATAGCATTCTCTGGTACTGTTTGTATGTGATTAATTTTGTTCAGTAGATCTGTTGTGTCTCTGATGTAGGATTTTACTTCCTTAGCTAGCGGTTGTATGTAATGGTCTATGTATTTGGAAATTTTTGTCGTGTGGCAGTTGAACGATGAAATAACCGGCCTTCCTGGGTTGTTGCTTTTGTGTATTTTAGGAAGGAGATAGAAGCGAGCAGGTGTGATGTTTGTGGGTGTAAGTGTTGTGCATATTTCCTTGTCGATTAGATTGTTACGAAGCATTATGTTTAATGAGCTAATTAATTCTTTTTGGTATTCGGGAAAGGGATCTGTAGGTATGCTTTTATAGGTTTCTTTGTCGGCTAGCTGTTTGTTGGCCTCTTTAATGTATTCTTCGATTCCCCAGATCACTGTCGCACCCCCTTTGTCAGCCTGTGTTATGATTAGGTCATCTCTATGTGTCAGCGTATCGAGGGCTATACGTTCCCCTTCAGTAATATTGTCACGTGGTAGCTTACGTGCTATTGTTTTTCTTTTTTGTCATTTGTTACGGCTAGTTCAAATGTCTGTATAGTAATGTCTGTGTTTTGTGGGGTGTAGGTAGTGTCCTTCTCTTTTAATGTATCAAGTATAGAAGGTGTGTGATCATTTTCCCCATAGTGGGCTTTTTTTAACCGTATTCTTCTGAAGAAGGATTTCAGGTCCTTTGCTAAGGTGTCTTTATCAAACCTTGGGGGACTAGGGCAAAAAAGCTTAGTCCTTTATTTAATACCCTGAATGTATTGAGTGAAAATTTATTGTTACTAAATTTATAACTCGCCCGTATGGGTCAAGTTTGAATTTGCAAGCATGGCGAAGTTCTTTTGTTTTAAAAAAAGCTTGCATCATATCTCCTATTAATGGATGTGATACCCCATATTTAGGTGTCCTGGTTGGGGGCTTATTCTTTTTTTTTTTTTGAGTGTGTTTGTTGTTGATTGTCTACTAGGGGCTAATCTAGGTGGTCTGGGATGTCTAATGGGGTTATGGTTCTGTAGAAGGGCTGCTGTGTTTTTGGTTTGTGTATGTTTGTACGGCACCCCGAAGGATGTCCGCGTTTAAAATTAGTGGTTTGTTTTGTGTGTGTGTTTGTTTTGAGGTTCTAGCTATCGTTGATGGTGGCGGTTTTTAATTATTGTTGGTTGTGGTGCTGGTGGTTGTCTGTTGGTGTATTTATTTGGTCTGTTTTGTGTTTGCATTGGTTGTGTGGTGGTATATTTGTTTTGTTGTTTTCTTTTTATATGGTCGTTCACTTTTTTTCAGAGTTTGGCTTATTTCTTTTTTTTCCTCTCTCTATAGGAAATATTCCATTTAATTTTACTTTTTTTTTCAGTTTTTGTTTTTTAGTTTCTATATTTTTGGTCTGTGTGATATTTTATATACATTTTTATGTTGGTATATTCCTCCGTGTCCGTTTGTTTTTTTATTTTTTTATCGAGCAGGTTAATTTTATTTATATGTTATTGTTATATATTTTGCTTATTTATATATATATATATATATATATATATATAAAATATATATATATATATATATATATATAAATTATTTTGTTTTGGTTTAAATAAAAGATTATTGACTAAAATTCGAAATTTCTATATTTTTTCTTTTAAATTTGGACTTTATATATTCATATCATCTGTTTTTTTTTTTCAAATTTCTTAATTTATTTTTTGAAAATCAAATCCATCCATTTTTTATATATATATATATATATATAAATATATAATAAAAAATAAAACTAAAAATTTTGAAGATATAAATAAAAAAAAGTTTTCAACCTAAAAATCTTTTAAATAAACTATGAAATTTCCACATTTATTAAATGACTATAATTGATAATTTAATGTTACTGATTGTGTTATATATATATATTTATTTTCATATTTGGCGTGGTCTGTGTAATTAAATTTAGCTGCTGGTATATTTTTTTGTTATGAATTATGTATAAATAATTTTTTCGTTTGCTTGAAATTTTCCATTATACATAAACAGACTATCATTATTGTTTTGTCCGTGTATTGCTTAATATATTGTAATCTAATTGACATATAATGGCTTTTGTAAATTGAAAGCTTAGATAGGATTTAAAAAAAAATGTTTTATATTCATTTTTTTCTTTTCTTGATGAATGGTAATTTTATTAAATGCATATCAGACAATATGAAAAGAATTTATTTATAAATAGAAAAACTTGTCTATATTATTTAATGAATTTATATATACATATAAAATGAAAATATATATAATATATATATATATATATATATATATATATATAAAAATTTTTATTTTTTTGTTTTAAATTTTAAATAATGTTTTAAAAAACAAAAATGATCAAAATTAAATGAATATGCATTGGATATATAAATGAAAAAAAATAAATTTATAGATCATTATTTCTAAATATTCTATATATTGCTCAATGAATATTTGTTTTTGTTCTGGTTGATTTTAAATTTGAATTCTAGTTAACATTTAAATAAAAAATTTCTTTGCTTTTTCTTTTTTTTATGTTAAAAATGGTGTTTATATTTCAATTATTGGAATAAAGAACTAAACGAGCAGATTTTAACGGTACAGCAAAAGGAATGAACGAATTTTGTTTTTACATTCTGGGGTTGTTTAAAATTTTTTTAATTAGTCCCTTGGGATTTTTCTCGATATTTTTATCTTAAACATCCCAAAAAACAACGGGTATGTAATAAAGTAGCCATTTTGCCCTATTTCATATCATTGTTTCGTTTATATATATATGACCCTATAAAATAAAAAATCAAAAAAACCAAAAACAATATCAATTTTGTTCAAGGATTGCAATCACCCACGTTATAAATTAACCTTTGCGCTTTTTAAGATTTGTTTTTAATTTTAAAATTATGAAAATTTTCATCTAAATGTTTAAAATTGTAGAATTCATTTAAAAAAATATTTATTTAAATTTGAAAAAACCCCTGTTTTAATTTTTATGAGGAAAAAAAGCTTTTTATTTGTCATTGACTTTTTTTTGTATTTATGAAAATGAATGAGAAGATCATCAATTTTACATTTAATTTATTTCCCCTATACAACTAAGTTTTTTTTTAAAAATTTATCAAACTGTTTTTTTCTAAAAAAATCATAACGTTTTTGCATTTAAAAAATAGTTTTTACAATTTGTCTAAATGACATTTTAAAGGATTTAACATTTGAATTTTAACACATTTTTTTTTATCGTTGGAAAGTTTTTGTTCATTTTTGTTCCCAAAACTTTTACAACAAGAATAGAAGTTTATATAATTAACTGTTTAAGATTAGGTTTTAGGTTCTTTCTAAATCCATATTTTTTTAATGTATTTAAATTGAACTCTAAAATTTTATTTATTGATTATTTAATTTTTTTCCTATAATAGGAAGATAGATTTGTTAATCCTGTTCACGCTCTTTCAATCAGTCTTTTTTTACAAGAGTAAAAATTATCCCTTGTTCCAAATTTAGATTTTAAAAAAGTTTTTTAAAGTTTTATTTCATTTTTTTTTTAAATAATTAAAAGTAATCTGTTGCTTCTTTTATCCCCTTGCTTGGGGCGAATTGATTATAATAAATAAATGTATATATTCTGTATATTTAGGAGGCAAATGTATTTTTAAGGTAATTATTAATAACAAAGATATTTTGAGTCGATTAATTTTTATGATTAATCCTTCTCAGATAAGGAGGAAAATCCATCAGAAATTGTATGAAGCTCATTTCTGAAGAAAAGTACAAGAAATATGGTCCAAACCTAGAGTGAAAAGGGATAACATATAGCTTTTGTCAGTTCTTCTTTAAAAAAACTAAAAATAAAAATTATGGTTATATTAATAACTCTTATTTAGTTTTTTAAATTTAGGTTTTCTTTATATATTGAACTATCAAAGATATATTTTCATATATATTTCGGCTTCATATGATATATTTTCATCAAACACGTCTTCATCTGGATATATTTCATATACAATTGTACATATTAAATGTTCTTTTAGCACTGGTCTGTTGGGTTCATTGTGTAAATGTGGTATTTTGCTACTTGGGAAATACGGAAGAAGAATGAAAGTAATTTGTTTTTAGCATCGTTTTTCATAACCAAATCAGATGTGCATTTGAGTGTAATTGGTCTCGGCATGGAATGAGAAATCAGGGTTCGAATTCTATTTGGTTTCGTTATATTCATATTCTTACGTAAAATGTGAAATTGGAAAAAGGTATGGAATCCATCTTTTTTTCCCCATTAATATATTGGGATTGAATAACAGGACAAATTGGGTCCTGTAGCTATGGTTGGCAACCAGTCTACCGCAGTAATCTGCTGGAAAATCTTCTGCCTAGTCTCAGTCGTGAATTGAAAGCAACATGATCGTGTATCATGTATGGCACCTGGCTGTCTGAAATAAGAGTAGGGTAATATCGTGTAAACGAACATCACCCATCTCTCGTTTCACATTGTTCCGTATGTGTGAATTTGACAAAAATGATATTTTGCATAATTATTAACAGAATATCTCAGTTAAAATGGTCTATAAATTTTCGTGCAATTTAATATATATTAAGCTAAAAATATCTATTTCGGAAAATAACGTGCAGTGCATTATTTTTTTTTATTTGGAAAATTTTTCTTAAGTTATTAAAAAAGAATAAAATGGTGTTTATATACACATACACACACACAGCTCCAAAATGTTAGAAAACCTTTGTCGCCAGAATCTCTTACACATTTATAAGCCTACTATTCGTCTATAGATTGAATGTTGCTGTCACATCTGCTTTGGTGCTTCTGCTATATATTAAGAGATATTTGATAAAATACAAAGAATCAGCAATATTATTAGTCATGATTGGTATCTCGGCTTCAGTCACTTCCTTACCACCATGACGTAGCTTCCCTGTGTGTGTGTGTGTGTGTGTGTAATGATATATATATATATATATATATATATATATATATATAAACATAAAAATGTATGACGTCATTTGTTTACATTTGGATACACATTGAGCAGATATGAATGAATGAGAGTAAATAATGGAGAATTGTGTTTAAAAACAGTAAAAATCGACCTTGCTAACCGAACGCTCTTCTGTGGTCCAATCGGTTAAGGCACGTCAGGCTGTACGACGGTTCCGTATAGGATACAGGTTCGATTCCTGTCGGAGGACGCATATTTTCTATGAAGATTTCTCGGACATTCAGGCCGGTAAATATTGTTAATACTATTGATTATAAACAGAGCATTTAATTAAATATTCGTATCTATGAAAAGAACGTATAAACATAAAACATGTCTTAAATAATTGCCGGACTTTGTCCATTTCATTATATATAATTGTTCTGATGAGTTTTCTTCTAGATTGGCAGCAAGATTTCATTATTTTATACTTGAAATGGCGCGATGTAACCCTAAGTTTTATGCTAACAGTTTCTACTATCTCACCTCTCGCCTGTGGAACTCTCTTCCGGATTCTTGCTTTCCAGTCAAGTTTGATCTTCAAAAATTTAAATGCAATGTCAATCATTATCTTCTGTCTTAATTCCTCTTCTGTTATTATTCCTTTTTTTTTCTTAACGCTTTCTTTTTTCTCATATTCTCTCACATTTAGGAACCCATTGCATCTTAGTGGCTTTATTATCTTACTTGGGGTGAAATGATTAACAAAATGTAATGCCTGCTATTTATTTCAACGGAAACTGTAATTGATACAAGTTGCTCCAAGATACAATTGGGTTCAAAGGGTATATTTTTGGCCGAGCTCAGCTTAAAAAGGCAATTATCCTTATCGTCGTTGTCTATACATTCTCACTAGCAATGAAAAAGAGCTTGCATGCCAACAATGACAATATCATTTTCAGGAAAATATTTGTTGATGTCATCCTTCAAACTACAACAGATACAGAGAATACTATAAAGCAATTCGATCCAGCAAGTTTTCATCTAGAAAACATTTTGTCCACATAGTCACAACCACTGGGTATACATTTTCAACATCGATGAATAAGAACCTGAACGATGCGCTCGTTAAAATCTACGATTTCCTAACAGCAACGATAGCGTCGTTATTAGGAAAATTTCCGCTGACTCCAGCTTTCAACGGAGAGTATAAACACTTTCAGCCTCGTAGTTGTTCGGTCGGTCCAGACACGTTTGCATTCGGTGTTCTTTCTGTCTTTGTGTAGAATCCATCTGACGCAAACTTTGTGATATCCCAACATAACAGAATCATTTCCAGAGTTTTAAGGACGACATTTTGTTCCGTACTCGCTTCTCAAATCGTAATTCCAAATTTGCGCAGATAAGTTGATTGAAGTGCTCTTCATTTCGTAGACAGTCAGCTTATCTACCTTCTAGCTGTGTTCACATCCACTGATTGGTCTCTGTAAGCGTTAATGAATGTCATTTGGTACAATTTCTTCCTCATAGAGCATTTTATTGAAGCATCTGCTTCGTACACATTTTCATGTCAGACACCATTTTGCCACACTCTTGCTCAGCTGCAATGTGTAAGAATCCACCCCCCCCAAAAAATGGGGTGTTGGTGCGGAGATCTACCTCAACTGTCATGCTACCAACATCCTAACTCTGAATATCGTGGGCAAATATGATAATATAGTCGGCATTAATTTCGAATCAATGGGCTATTTAATGCCAACAATATTTTAGGATAGGCTTTAATGCTTTTAATTTAATTGCAAAATTAAATTCGGGGCTTTTTTAGCTTCTATTTTTGAAACATGGTTAGAACTGTGTAGCGGAAAAAAAAACATTTTAAATCAATTAATTTATAATATTAATGCTATATAAATATTTATATTACAAAATAAAATATATAAAAGATTATGAAAATATAAAAATTCATTTTTTCTAGTAAAAAATACCAGAAATGCGTTTTTAGATAAAAATGGACCAATAATAATAAAATTGATGTATAAAAATTTAACAATACATTTTATCAGTAATTGAAAACATTTAAATTGTTCAAAATATATTTAATTAAAGCCATCTAAAAATGTGTTCAAAATATTTAGGTTTCGGCATTAAATAACCCATAAGAGATTGATATGCCGCTAAAAAAAACAAAAAAAATCTGGTATTGAACAAAAATTTAAATATAGTGTTGTGGAGTTATTTCGCAGTGGAGGCTTTTATTTGTACTTCGGTCCTAAATAGGTTCGACGTACCAAACGTTAAAAAAAAAGTTGATATAATAGGTTTAAAAGAGCCATATTTTGTGGTCGCTGACTATTTCGTATTCGACTAATGTCGACTACTGTCGTCCGACATCGACGATACTTTAAGCCCCGCCCCACGCAGTCACACTGGTTTACAAGGCCAATAAATTTAAAAGAATGGCAGTTATTTAAAATTCCTTTTTCGATGAATCGGTTATTAAATCCCTCGTTGAGCCGCATAAACGCATAAACATACATCATTTCTTTTCTTTTCTGCCCGAAGGCAGAAAGTTCGACTGTTGTTACGACATCGAAGAATTATTTCAGAAACCCCCACCAATGTTTTGCAAATAAAGCACAAGGCCGGTTTAAATGGGATCTCCGATTTTGGGCAATTTTGACTAAAAAATATTTTTGTTGATAAAACAAATTTAGGTCGATTTTCTCCAGAACGAGAAACTCGCAAGGTTAGACAGTTCGGGTTTCCTCAGAACAACTCAAAGTTCAACTGTTCAGCAAAATATCCGACATCGACTATTTTTTTATTTTCTGGTACTTTATTACTTATATTTTAAAGAATCTAATTAATCAGAAAATTTGTTGTTTTTGACCATAAAATATAGCATAAATAAAAACATATATTTTAACTATATTAATTATATTAATAAGATTTATTTCAAAGGGCATTGTCAAAATTAGTCAAGATAGTTCGTATGAAACTGGATTTTTGCTCTTTTTTTTTTAACGAATAAAATAATTATAAATTGATATCCAGTTGATTATACCTAATTTCTAGTGTTTTCAGTTCCCGTAAAATTTGAAGGTCGTTTTTAAATATGTAATTCAGCAGCGGAAAAAAAAATTGCAAAGTAGCCAATTAAAACCAAGAATCCCCAGTTATTTAATGAAAAGAATTTTTTTCATTCTGGATAAACAAAAATTATATCCAAAGTCTGTCTTGTTGTGAAGTGGTTATATTTTTTGAATCCAGGAAAATCGCTGAGTTAATTTGAAAAAACTCGACTGGAATTCAAACTCGGCTCTCTGATTTCTCTCTGCTGTTCATTATACAACCACGCATCTTTATTACAATGCACGTAAATAATTGTTTAGCCTGGATGTTAAATATTATTGCTTGTGTATGAGTCAGAGTTGAAAATGATCAATTTTGAAAGTCAACATTCTTTAAATGATTTTATCTGCGTATAAATGTTGGCATGTTGTACAAAACATAAACTTCATCCACAGGGAAAAATAGAAAAGAACGACTGAAGATTCAATGTACTGTTTTTTACAAATGACTTTTTTCAATTGAATGAGGAGCTGTATTTACAGTGTCACCAAACACACAATACCTCGGCATTGTCAAACCAACCACGCCTGTCGAAAAAAAAAATACAAAAAAGTAAACGAAAGGGCAATAAATTATGAACTTCAGGCAAGATGTGAGTAGCCCTGATCTGTCAAAGTTGGCAATAGTTAATTTCATGAAGTTAAGCGTAGTATGATTGGCAACTAGATTTCATCATTTTCCCGTTGAAATTGTTAAAAACAACCGGAGGTTTTTTCTATCCTCATAGTTTATTTTTCAAATTTTCGCCTGTTGAACTATATTCTTGCTTTTCTGTTAAAAAAAAATTAAAAGCAATGTCAATCGTCACTTCTGTCTCGAAGAAATCTGCTCTTTATTGTAAAATTTCCTTTATTCTATTGTCACCATTCTGAATAAATGCCAATTAGTCTTGCTTTCATGAAAATTATTTAAAAAACCCTGGACACGGGCGCTACTTTCAAACTTGAAAAAGAATGGTAATTATAGAATATTCAAAATCTATATATTTAGACATTTTCTTTTCAACTGTCGCAATTTGAAAGGAAAAATGTAATATATATATATATATATATATATATATATATATATATATATATATATATATATATATATATACAAAACATTTCATTATTAAGCAAATAACATAAATCTGAAATCATTTTTGAAAAAATTTTTCCAACCATCTTTTCAACACCAATTATTATTTTAGAAATCAAATCTTTGTGTTCTCCTTATTCATCTTTTAATATGTTTTATTAATGTTAATTGAGAAAATTTAGTTTCTGATTCATTTGATATAGATTAATTCAAAATAATTTTTAAACATGAACATTTGGAATTTTTTGAATTATATATATATTATATATATAATTGGACCAATTTTTTAAATTATATAGATTAGTTTTTTTAAAACTTTTGAAGATAGAAGAAATATGAAGATTCTTTAATTCAAACTAATTTTTCTTTCTGTTGAAATTTTTATTATTTTAATAGTATTCAGTTTTTATAAAATTCAATTGTTTTTTTTTTTTTTTTTTTGGATTTAAATAAATAATTATTTTTTGAGGTTTAAATTTTGTATCATTTCTCATTTTGTTTCTAACAAAAATAGTTGAGAACTTTTTTAATTTCCTAACGAGTTTTTCCTATATTCAACATTTTTTAAATAACAGGTCATATTGTTTTTTAAATTAGTTATATAATGGTATATATATATATATATATAATATTTATATTTATATATATATTTATATGTTTTAATGGGTTCATAGATTATTGAGATACTGATTTAAAAAACAGATTTTTATGTAAATAAAAAATCCGATCGATTTTATTGGTAATTGAAGAATAGTTTATATGGTCAAAAACGTTTTTCAATTTCAAATCATTTAAAATTGAATTCAATTTTTTTTTTTGAGAAAATGGCTACAATGTTCAGTGAATTGAGGGTATTTTGTACAAAAGATTTTGTTAGATAATTTACATTGAACATTTTTTTAATCCCAAAAAAGTTGTTGACATTCCTTCTGTGTTTTTTTTTTTTCATTTTTGAAAAAAAAAAATCATTAGCAAGATTTTTATTTGACATTCAGAATTTGCAAAAGTGATTTTTTTTTTTTTAAATTTTGCTTTTAATTTTTTTTGTTGACTGTTTTTTTTCCATTGAACAATTTTTGATTTAATTTTTCACGCTCCCTACTAATGTTTTATAAACCCTATAAGATCCCAAGACGCAGTTTGAGCCGAAAAACACATTTTCTTTATTCCAAATACAAGATGTTCAAATACTTTTTAAACAATAAAAAAAAAAAAAATGTCTTGTTTTAAACACGTTTATCCACTAAGATATAACGTTTAACGTAATTTGTAATTTATCTAAATTAGAAATTGAAAAAAAAAAAAATATCCATTAATTCCTTTTACAAGGAAAAATTTGGTTTCGTGAAAATTCTTCCATTAGAATAATCTTTTTTTGTTGTTTTAACCATGAAATATTTGGGATAACTTCTATTTGTTTGGCATATATATATATATATATATATATATATATATATATTTTTAAAAATAAATATTAAAGTTAAAAAAACTTATAATTTTCTTCAGACTTTCAAAAAAAAAATGATTAATACTGTTTATTATAAAAAATAGGGCATTTTAATTCATATTTGTATCTATAAAATAACGTATAAACAGAACATATATTAAAATAGTTGTTTGCTTGAATCTATTTTATTAAAAAAATCGACAAAGTCTGTTATAAAAATTTTTTTTTTGTAAAATTTTTTCCAGTTTTTACATTTATCGTCTTTTATTGATATCTATATTAAATACAAAACTGTTTTTATTTTAATTTTTGTTCAAGTATTTTCAACTTTCATTCTGTTTTTTTTTATTCTGACTTCTAGTGAATAATGATTTTATTTACCTTTGTGTCATTTTTCACTCACTCAGAATCTTGTTTCAATAACCATGGCTAAAACACCCACACAAACACACACACACACAAAAAAATATATGTATTTTATTTAGGATATTTTTGATCCGCTATTTACAAACGTAAATTTCAAAATATGTCAAACACTAAAAAAGATTACTGTTTAATTTCATAGATAAGTACCTCCAAGAAATCGTTAAAAAATAGCATAGCATGATGAAAAAGACGCCATACTTGACGAAAACAAAATTTTATCGTCTAAATGTTTGTTATTGTTAAGAGAAAAGACCAAAGTTTATTTTAATTATTTAAAAAATAATTTTCATCTTTTTACAATATTCAAAATTTTGATTTAAAAAAAAAAAAAAAAAAACATTGTTTCTCTTTGTATCACCAGAACTAGTAAAATAACAGACAATTTTTAGCACGTTTTTTTTTTTTTTTTTTTTTTTTTTTTTTTTTTTTGTACGAGATACATTAATTTGGAAAATCTTGCAAAAATAAAAATAATTGTCAGATGTTAATGAAATTTTCAGAAACTATTCAAAGATGATGGAAATTATTATAATTTTTTTTATTAAAGTCATGGCAGAATTTTTTTATATATTTATTACCACCCCCATAACTAATTTTATAAAAACTCTAGAAATTCGATCGCAATAGGTTTTTAGTTAAAAGCACAAGGCTTTGAAGAATGCAAATCATGTTTTTTTTTTGTTTTTTATTGGACCCGACGTACCTGAAAATCAGCTCTGAATTGTAACATACAAAACTCAATAAAACAAAGATATTATTTAATTTCAAATGCTTTTATTTGTTTTTAGTTGTTTTTATGAATATGGACAATATTTTCTGAAAGCAAAAAAATTTTTTTTGATGAAAATGAATTTTTAATACAATTATTTGTTATTTCTTTAATTATAATAGATTTTTACATTTAAGTTGTTAAAATATTATAAAATTAGTTAAAAGCCGCATCAACCTTCATAAATGTCCTTATGAGATAGATCTTTTTTTAGCGCGTTGTAAATTGTATCATTTTGACTAATCAGAAGATCCGCAGTAATTAAGAAATGTAAGTTTTTGTTAATAATCGGGCTGTAATTATAAAGTACGGAAGACCAACCAGAATACAATTAAGTTGCATTATTTGAGTTTAGCATTGTTCTTCGCTGTTACTTTTGCAAAACACGTATGGAGAAGTTAATTTGATTTTTTAATTTCAACTGAGAAGGGTACCTACAAGTATCAGTAACATCTTATGAAATTTATATGATCTTATTTTTATATTAATCTCAGTTATGACATTTTTCCATAAATGAAATATCAAAATTAATAATAAAATGAATGGAAATACAAATAACACAGTAAAATGTAATAAATGTACATAAAATTATAGTATTTTATGTACACTTCTGATAAAATTTCATAAGAAAGGTACCTATAAATTAATTAGATACCTTTTTTATGAAATGAAATTTAATCTCAAACAGTCTTATTTTAATTTCTTTATAATATATTTTCCATAAAGCATCGTAAACGTAAAAATGTGAAAGCTAAGTACAAAAAAAAATTTAGAGCGCTGAATGTTTTCCTTAAAAATAACGAGGTAAATAATTTGTTCACTTAAATCTAAATAACTTTACTTTTCGGCTTCCGTAGAACAAATTATGATCTCGTAATCTGTCAATACGTCATTCATCACCTGTCAAGTGACGCGAAAGGTTATGACCTGCTTTGTTTTATTTTCAAATTATATCTTTTCGCCGTAGAAGCTAAGTCAACCATGGTTCAAAATATTTTAAATAAACATTATAATTTCTGATTTTCTTAAAATAAGTTTTGAGAAAATGATAATTGATTTTTAAAAGAATTTCAACGTGATATTTTCGTCTTTGTTATAAAATGGAAAAAAATGGACGCCATGATCGATTATCTGTCAATTTTGCTGACTAAAAAAAAAACAAGATTTTTAACGAAAATTTCGGACGTGCTTGGAACGATTAAAAAAAACATACCCCCAAAATACTTTGGTCTTTCCTCTTAATAATAACATGGACATTTAGACGATAAAATTTTGTTTTCGTCAAGTTTGGCGTCTTTTTCATCATGCTATGCTCATGGAGGTACCTAATAAATAGAACAAGTGATTATTTGCAAACAGAATTATAAAGGTAGGTGAACTGACAGACAGACAGACAGTTAACATAGGTTCACGTTTCGTTATTGCTGTTCGTCATTGTCCATAGAGAAATCAAAAGTAATTTCACTCACCTGCGCACACAGGTCCTGTGTGAATTCCAATACGCACTTGCAGCTGTCGTTCCGGCATGTGTCGAATGCGAAATGTAAGAATAGAACCAACAATATTCAATGACATGTCAGCAATCTGCCCGGCATGCAAGTCTCCATTACGATGAGGAAGGCCACTAGCCACCATATAAGCATCTCCTATAGTTTCTACCTGAAAGCCAAAAGTTATTGACATTCTTCACTTGTTCCGTCATACACAATATTTGCTTGTACGGTTGTAGTGGATCTAAGAAGGATGCATGAATATTTAAGATTGTGCTGTAAATAAAATATGCAATATCCACAAACATAAATTATAAGAAATGGCCAAATGGTAACGATATTCAATCACGACAAAAAATACATGTTTGAAAACAACAGATTAAATTTTATATACCCAATTTACAATTTCTTTGTTTGTAATGATGTTAAAGGTATAGAGAAAAATGATTCTTTGCTGTTTCAGAATTGTTCAATGTCTAAAAAGTTGTCTGCTTTTGATTGAAAGGTTGAATTTAACTTAGACAAAAGTTTTTTTATGAAAGATATTAAGTGAAAAAGCTTGTATGAATTTTTCCAATGTCTCATAAAGAAAGTTTGTTTCTTTGGCGGAAACTTTAATACATAATTCCCGTGTGTATTTTTGCGTGTGTGAGTCTCAAAATGCGACGAAAATTTGTTTGCTGTTTCTGTTTATAGTTTTTTTGTTAACAACAAAATCGGCTCCAATGAAGCTTGGTAACTTGTTGCGAATTTTTCTGAGAAATGCGTTGGCGAATGTTGTATTTTTTTTTAATTTTTTAGCCAATAGGATTTCCTGAAACATTTAAATTAGGGATGAATTTGAGAAAGATTTTTTTTTATGTCAGTTGAGCCTATTTTTGCACAAATTTTGACTGTTTTGTTATGGAAATTTCTCGAAGCTTATTTTTATTTAACAACCAATGAAATTCAAGAAAATGTTGGAAAATTCAAATGACAGTTACTAAACGGTGTTCTATTTTTGGAATAAATTTCTTTTCCTTTCACATAGTTTTACAGTCATATTTGGTTTGGTTTATTTTGTTTTAGAGCATATCAAACTCAATGGGTTATTGAATGCTGACAAAATTTTTATTGCTGGTAATATTTTATTTTTCAAAAATATATTGCTGGTAATAATTTTTTACAAAGCATTTCTGGTATTAAAACCTATTTTTACACTTTCATAGACCCCAGTTTAAGGGTTAATCATTTACCCATAGCTAAGACCCCAGCAGGTGCCACCACCCAGGGTCAGGGTGGGTCTGGGAACACCAGCAATTAAGAGATGGTTCCACGCTCCTCAAAACCTCCTGATCAGAGGCCTTGCCGTACTGAACCCTTTATTTCGTCCACCGGGTTAGATTGTTCTAGTTCCACGTGTCATTCCACTTCCGGATGTCTGTTAAGGATATCATGGACCGAGCATGTGAGCAACGTTAAGATCTTAGAGATCCCGGTGAATGGAATAAAGGGTTCAGTTCGAAATTCCAATCACCTGAAGAAGGCCGGAGCGTACAACGGCCGAAACATCGTGAATATGGCAATAAAGATTAGGACAATAGTCCGAACAATGTAAATACAGACTTTCACTTTATAATAGTAACTTCTATAATGAAAGGAAAGCCGATTCTCTGTTAGTCAGATAATCTCTGCGTGTGTCTTTGCATGTGCGTATCTAAAGTATAGGCATATGTCTATTGTATGTGTGTGATAAACAAGTTCCTGTACCATTTAATGTACACACACACACACATACATTTTGACATTATTGGATTAATACATACCCTTTTCATTCAGTCTGGATAGCACTTACCTTGGCCTGAGCAATAAAATTAGACAAAAAAATGAAACTTCCTAGAAACAGATTTAAAAAAAAAATCGATTTCGATCCAAGTAAGGTAGTAAAGCCACTAAGACACAAGGGGTTACTGGGTGTGAAAGAATTAGAATACAGAAACATTACTAACGAATGGTAGGAGAAAAGAGTAATCAAGAGGATAGTAGATAGCGACTGACATTGCATTTAAATGTTTGAAGATCAAAGTTGGCTGGAAAGAAAGGAGCCGGAAGGGAGTTCTACGAATGAGAAGTGCGAGAAAAGAAACGGTTATCATAGAATGGACGACGATGTCAACTCGACTGTAAATTAATGAGATTTCAACGCCAGTCTCATACTGGATAATTATAAAATTTCATTGAACTAATTGGAAATTATTCGTTAATAAATAGAATGTTCTAAATTTTCATTTTGTCTTTAATATCCTAGAAATATATTTTTAGGTCTCGACTTAACATTCACGCATACCAAAGTACATAAAAACATCGGTTGAATGAATTGGAAATGTGCATATGTACTGTTGGGGCGCACCCACCTTCTAACTAGTAATGGACTGGTCCTCTTATATAAGTCAGCTCTGGAGAGAGAATGACAGGAGCGTCAGATCGAGAGCAAAGACCTCCGAGTCAGACCTTTTTTTTTACTCCACTGTTTTTATTATATCCCGGTTTGATTGTTGCATTTCGTCGTTTTTTGAATTTTTTTACGATTGTTTGCTCCTGTGATCTGTCTACCTATTTTTAAGAACTTTATTGAAATTGCAAGTCTTTTCTGATAAGTTATTGATTTAAGTTTTTATTCTTTTTTATTTTTCCATTTCTTTTGTTTTTTTTAAATTTGTTTTTGGGCTTCGGCCCATCTTTTTTTTTTTTTTAGTCCGGTTTGACAAAGTCTTACCGGACGACTGCTGCTTTTATTTTATTTTTTTCAGTTTTAAAATTTAAGAACAGTTTCTGACAAAAGAAAAAGAAATTTTATTTTTTTTTTTTTTTAGTGATTTTGGTCGAATTTATTTTTATTTTTTTGGTTTGACTAAATTTGTTTTTTTTACTTTTAATTTATTTTCTTTATCGGCTTCGGCCGATAACCTTTATTTTTATTTTAAAAGATTTTTGTACATATTTGAATTTTTTATTTTTTAAAAAAGAGAGGAGTTTTTTTTTTTTTTTTCGGCTGCCTTCGGGCGCCATTTTTTTTTATTTTTTGAAAAAAAAGTCTTACCTATTTATTTTTTTAATGTCATTCATTTTATTTTTACTTTAAGTTTATTTCTATTTCCTGGTTTATCCAGGCCTTTTTAATTGTTTTATTTCCCCCCAAACTCCTCCCCCTGGTTGTGGTCAATTTCCCCGCGAGTGTTTAGTCTCTACGCTCTAAATGGCATGGCCGACGAAAAAAGTTGGTCGGTTGTTAAGAAAGACCTGTTTTGGAAGGCTGCCAACGCCGACCCACCCGAAAAAAATATGAAAAAAAAAAAAGACTTTAGCCCAAAATCCGCTCAACAAAAACAGTATCTCCAAGAAAGGAGATGTTGCGAAAATGACGAGACCCAAGTTAAGACGTTTGATGAGTTGCCCTCTTGTTGGAAGTCCCCACCTAGTTGTATTCTGAACATGGCGGATTTCCTGGATAAGGCGAAAGATACGCCCATCTTGTTAATAAAGATGGGTTCGTCGATGATGTCCAGGAACTCGATATGTTCTCCAAGAGAATGGTGACCGTTTTTTATGGTGGACAAAAAAAAACAAAAAGATTTGTCGCTCCACTAAAGACACAGTGATCAAATCACTTTTGTCCCTGGGGATAAAACCCCAAAGAGTTATAAAAGGTAGGGGTTTCTTCATGTGGGACATTCTGCTGCCCACACCAGAAGATTGCCTGGCAATGGCCAAGAAGGAGTTGATCACTAAAGATCTAATATTAAGGACCGAGTATGAAGGCCGCAGGCGGACCAGGGTGGCTGTTTTCGAGGTTCCTCCTCAAATTTCAGGAGAGCTTCTGGCTGCATTTTTTATGCAGTACGGCCAGATTTTAGATCTCTCTCCGACAATCTGAACGGGGATGGACTTTTGACATCATGCTTGATCAAGAGGCCTTCAAGTCCGTCCCCAACTGTTTGGTTTTAGGCGACCGGAAAATGCCGGTCATTGTGACTGGTAGGCGTCCGACTTGCTGGAGGTGTGGAGACTGGTCACCTTTCCTCCTCCTGCCCAGGGAAGAAGGCCCCTGGAGTTCCGGTCGTAGGTGACCAAAATACCCCCTTGGCCGAAAAGGGAAAATCCGCGGCACCTGTAATGGGTCTAGCTGCGAGGCGGACCGATGGGCAAAGTCCCTCGGTTGGGTCCAAGCCCACATTGCCCCCGAAACCAACGCCTGCCACTAGTGTGGTTAAGGAGAAGGAGGAGGGGAATGGTATACCTCGTGGTTAGGGGCAAGGAAGAGCCAAACAGCGGTTCCTCCGTCCCAACATGACACCAGGGACATAATCACCTACAGCCCCATTCCCTCTACCAGCTCTGAGGGCGACTCGATGTCGTATGAGAAAACAATCAGACTGCTATCCAGAAAATGAACGAACCTAGCTGGGATAAGATACTGGACATCAAAAATTGAAGGAGAAGTTACAGGCTAAGCGGGCTAGAGATAAAAAAGTCGCTGGGGGCACCGGTCCCCTATCCTCTGCCCCGTCTTCCCCACTTCATCAAAAAACGTTTTTAAAACCTCCTCCACCGAAATCACTATCAAACTCTCCAACGAAATCTCATTTTGCAGTTAAACCTTCACCCGTAAGAACGCCTTTAAGCAACTCCTTCCACCACCCCAACATTACACCAGTTCCTACACCACAAAAAAGAGAGTAAGAAGTCCAGAGTCGCAAACTGCCACTGAAAAGAAAAGAAAATTAAAATGAAACCACCATATCTCCAGGGAAGACGTCTGCCGCGTTTCCCGGGAACAGGCGGAAAGGGTCTTCGGCCAAATGAAGAACCCTAAGAACTTAAAAAGTATTGTGGAATTTCCGGCACATTAAGGGTGTGGACGTGGAGGTGCCGGAAAATTTCCAAAATGCACGTAACCAACTAACAGTAGTGAGAACTGGCCCGGGAACGCGGGAGATCTGGGGCATGATAGAGGAGGCGAAATCGTCCTTTAGTGGTGCCCCAGCCGTCGTCCTTCTCGAGGAGAATCTTGATGAATCCAAACAGTGCAAAGGGAGGGTCCCTGTTTTGTTCACCCTTCCCTTGTATAGAGCCCTTAAATTAACCTATCCTGCGGACATCGGCGCCTTTGTCCCAGGATGACTCGCTCGATATTGAGATGAGGACTGGCTCAATGGGACAAGCTGTTGGTGTCCTCACCCCAGCCATGTTTCTACGCTGAAGGGCAACCCTAATCGGCTTCACGATGGCTCTCTGGTTAGCCAGTTTGAATGCCCGGGGCCTGAGGTCCGAGTCTCGCAGGGCGAGGCTCTCTCGTGACCTTCAGCGCTCGGGGTGAATATATGTTGTGTACAAGAGACCCGGTTTTCTTCTCATGATCGTGAGGACATACTGTCTAGGGGTTCGCCTTTATTCAGCATGTTTTGATGGTTGTTCGAGGGTGTCTCTTGGCTAGTTAGCAGGTCTTTGAAGGCTGCATGTACCCTTGTCTTCGCGGATCCGGCGGGCAGGCTTTGCGTGCTGGATGTTACCATAAAGGATAAGCTTCTTCGTCTCATTGGGGTTTATGCGCCCAATACCCATTCCGAGCGGCCTGCTTTGTTTCGGCAGATCGCGCCGTTCTTGACGACGTCTCGTCGGGTAGTTTTAGCGGGGGATTGGAATGCCGTCCTTGACCCCGATATAGATCGTATAGGGCAAAAAAAATTACTAACAACCCGGATGTGAAACCATTTCGGGACTTTATCGATGGGTTTGATCTCGTCGATAAGTTCCGGAATGAACACCCTCGGGAGGTAGCATGGACTTGGACTATTGGCAGCTCGGCTCCTGGCTCGCTTGCGAGCCATCTGACCGAGTCTTAGTTAGGAGAGTCGATGTAGGGCTCTTAGGCTGTCCAAGTTTCCATTATATAGTTTATACGGATCATAGGCTTGTCCGGGTCCGTGTAAACTTAGATAAGCCTAAGGTTAGGATGGCTGGTTACTGGAAATTAAACTGTTCATTTTTTGGTGATCAGGGTTTCCGGGACCAGCTGCTACTAACGATCCAGAGGGAATTGACGGGAGCGGTTGTTGGAAATGCCTGGTGGGGCAATTTAAAATCTAAAATTCGAACGTTTGCTGCCGACTTTTAGTCGTCGGCTCAATTTAGATAAATTAGCGGCGCAAACGGCTTTAGAAAAAAAAGTTGATCGGGCCGTGAAATCCCGTGTTAGTGGGGACATAGTCTTAGCTAAGGCAGAGTTGGCCTCCTTGCTTATCAAGAAGGATCAAGCTCTGGTAGTTAGGGCTAGGTTAAAAAGAATGTCTTCTGAGGCAACGAATATGGCCGCTGAACTGCGTGCAGAGGAAAATCGAAACGCGGCCAGGCGACATATAGCGTGCGTCACATTACCGGATAAGCGGACCGTGACTACAAACGCGGGCATATGTGAGGCCTTTCGAGATTACTTTCAGGAGCTTTTCACCATGGAGCCCGGTCTGAGTTCTGCTCAGTTCGACGCCTATTTAGCTGACTTTCCCTGCCTCTCGGCAGCTGAAGTGGCTAGGTGCGAGGGCCCCATAACAGAGTCGGAAATCTGGGAAGCGCTGAAGCAGGTTGGCCTGGATAAGTCTCCGGGATTAGATGGTCTTCCCTACGAAGTTTACTTGAGGTTGTCGCCCGTTTTGTTCCTTTGCTGGAACTGATGTTCAACCACTGGATGAGGCAGGGTCTTTACCTCAACGCTTCACCAGAGGTGTGTGATCAAGTTGCTGCGTAAGGACAAGGACGGAGGGGATGGGATAGGGAACTTTCGCCCTTTAACGATGTTAAACACTGACTTAAAGATTTTGGCGAAGATCTTAGCCAACCGTTTGCAGCTTGTCCTGTCTAGTCTGATTGGCCCTGAACAGACTTGTGCTGTGAAGGGCAGGACTATTCAGGATAACCTTCATATGGTACGCCTGATCTTAGAACAAGTCGACAGTGAAGCCGCGCTGATCAATTTAGATCAGTCCAAGGCCTTCGATAGGGTTGACCATCGGTTTCTGGAGGCTGTCCTTTCGGCGGCCGGTTTCGAGCCGACTTTCGCTCCTGGATCCGACTCTTGTATGCGACCCCCGGTGCGCTGGTGGAAGTGAATGGGGTAAGATCGAAGCCTTTCGTATTGTCTCGCTCCATTCGTCAAGGTTGTCCGCTTTCGCCTCTGCTTTACGTTCTTGCGTTGGAACCTTTCCTTCGCAAGTTAAAGGCGAATCCGGTCCTATGCGGAATTTCGCTGCCTGGTGCTAACACCTCGGCCAGGTATTCTGCCTATGCTGACGACGTTTCGGTTCTTGTGTCGAGCAGAGCCGAGATTAACGAAGTCAGTAAAGAGATCAGTGGTTATGAGATGGTGACAGGGGCCAAAAATCAACCGCGATAAGTCTGTTGGCTTGCGGTTGGGTGCGTGGAAGGGAGTTTCTCTTCCCGGACCTTTCCTCTGGACGGATGGGCCGATCAAGATACTCGGCGTCTGGTTCGGTCCTGATCTCCAGTTGGAAATGAATTGGTCGGAGGTACAAGGGGCGGGCTGAGGCCGCGGCTAATCTGTGGTCTCGGAGGAGACTTTCCCTGAAGGGAAGGGCGGAAGTTTGTGTTTCACACATCTATCCGATCCTCCTTTACCGTCTTTCTGTGCTTCCACTCCCGTATGCCCGACTAATGTCATTAGTCAAGGCCTTGTTCTCTTTCTTGTGGAGAGGCAAGGCCCATATGGTATCTCGCGAGATCTGTTGCCTTCATCCCTCTGAGGGCGGTCTGGGGATGCCTAGCATTGAGATTCGTCAATATATGCTTCGCATTACCTTCCTAGACCGAATGTGTCGCGGTTTGGATGAGGAGGGCACCTTTTGGAAAGAAGATGTCCGTAAACATTTCCCATCCCTGAGAAGTGTGCACTCGTGCGAGGAGGAGGCCCATCGTTTACCCAGTGGCGAATGCTCCTTCTATCGTGAATGTCGTCGTGCTTTGAAACGCCTCTTACGGGCGTCGGATGGCCTCTCCGACGTCCAGGCGTTGTCTCGTAAGGCATTATATCGTTTGTTAGTTAGGGGGTCCGTTCAAGATGGTCTGATTGACGAGCTCGGTCTTACGAAGCAGGAGGCTCGCTCGGTATGGCCTTGGGCGCCTGGGTTGAAATGTCTCAATAACGATGAGGCATCACTCACCTGGCTGATGATTCGCGGGGCCCCTCTGGGTCGGCAAAAGACTTTGTTCAGCAGGCTTGAGAAATATCCAAACTGTCGTCGCTGTGGATGGGGAATGTCGAGACCATTGGTCACGCCTTTTTTCAGTGCAGTGGTAGTAGTGCCGTTGTGCAAGTTTGTTGAAGGCCTCATGGTTCGCATGCTGCAGGGAAAGTTTTTTGTCCTGGAAGCCAGTTCTGTTTGTAGCAATGTGGTATCCAAGATGACGAAGGCTGAACACTATGTGTTCTGTTGCTTACTAGGGTTATGAGAGTCGTGATTTGGACGACGCGACAGAAGGATTCTATGAAGGCGAGAAGTTCACCTTCTTCCCAACTGATCTTGTTCTTTAAGCATCAGCTTAAAGTCAAGATTAGGACGGAAAGGCGGCGGCTCCCATCATCAGAATTTGGCAAAAGGTGGGTGAATCTTGCGCGAATGTGTAGAGTAAAAGGGGCTGACCTAGAGTGGCATTTTGATGTCGGTTAGGCATCAGAATATTGTTCTTCCTGGGGTTGAAACATTGGCAACCCATCCCGAAATTAGGTTAGACTAGGTTTTTTGTTTTTTTTGGGTTTAGTTTTTCCTTTTTTTCCCTTTTAACTTAGCTAGGGTATGTATGCTCATTGGTCCCTTTTTATTTCTGTCCCTATTTTTTTTTTTTGTTTAATTCCCCATCCCTCCCTCGTTAGGTGGTTAGTGATGTCAGTTTTCTGGTGGATGCGGGGCGCCTTTCGTTTCGGGTGTGTTTTTTTCGTATTTGTTGTTGTGTATGAATGAGTGAGTGTTTGTGAGTGCTTGTTGGTTTGAATGTGTATTCATTTTCTTAGTCCCCGCATCGATTTCGTCCAGGTTAACTGATGTTTCTGCCACATTCATAGTTTGTGGGGGGGGTTTATTACTAACTCAGTTTTGTTTAGTTTTATTGTAAATAATTAATTCATTTGTAAATACGCATTTGGGGATTTTTTTAATTGTTATTTTATGACCCTTCCCATGAACAATATCTGTAAATAAGGGGACTATTTAGGACGTTCATAGAGAAAATGAGGTATTATGGTGGATGTAGTAAGAAAGGTAGGATGAATGTGATGTTTTGGTGATTGGATTGTTGTTTGTATGTTTGGGTCAGTGACTAGCTAAGTTTAAAATTTAAGACAGATGAAGACCGTCCTTCCCCATCCCCCTTTTGGCCTTGTGCCACATTTTGTATTTTTTAATGCAAATAAATATTGCGTCAGAGAGAGAGAGACAGACAGCTTTTGCCTAGAAGTCCAGATAAGCTTACCCGGTACATACCAAATTTGACTATAGACTTTGATATTGTTTCGAAACTAACCAACCTTCGTTCTACTAATCACTCTATTGTTAATTGCTTTTTCTAATATGCCAGTATTTTCCTCTACAACTGTGTTTTTTCTTAATTCATACACCGAAACACGCGGAAACTCAAAAAACATCTCAACATGTACCAAGAGAATTAATTTCCCTTTCTGTCTGCCAACAATGTCAGGGTAACAAGAAAAAAAAATATAGGCCGAAATGTGAGGCCCGTTGAAGTCTTTAGACTTACAGCTATATCACGTTGAAATACCGTTCTTGTACAATCATTGCAGTTAAGCAACGCCGAGACTGGTCAAATTTATTAGATGGGTGACCATATATCTGTTGTAAATAAACAATATCCAGAAATGGTTTGATTATTAAAAGAAACATTGTTAATCGGAGACCTATGATCATTATGTTTTTATTCGGATTGGTATCTTATTTTATACTTATTTTTTATAACAATTTTAACTTTATATGTGGTAGAAGCTAAGTCTTGATATCCCTTCCCCGAAATAGTTATTTTACAGGGTTTTGAAATGTGCCGCCTCTTACCTTATAAACGTCATGCTGGCCTATAATATCGTCGAAGAGTGTAGAAATTTGAGAAGGTCTACTTTTGCATCGGCGAATTTAAAATTATAATGTTGTTATTGAAACAATATCAGAGAAGAAAATTTTAACTAATTTGTATAACATTTGATAAAAAATTTTCACCCACTTTAAGACGTTTCTGCTTAAATCTGAAAAAAAAAGGTGAAAGTAAACGTTTTTGAGATTTGAGAAGATTAAAAAAAATTACTAGGTATTTAGAAAAATAAATATGGTCTTAAATATGAAGCAAATTTTTAATACAAAATAGATTTTATACTGGTCTCTTCAGTCCTGAAAATATTTATTTTCCAGGACATTTAAGATTATTTGACTCCGTTGGCATATATTTTAATATTTATTATCATAGTACTTAGATAAAAAAATATATAAAATAATTAGAAATTATTCAAAATGAATTTCTCTTTCTGATTAATTTGCAGATAAGTTTTATTAGTGGAAAGTTGTTAAATTATTATTTATAAGTAAATTAAGTTATTTTTTAAATGAATAATTAAAAGAAAAAAGTTTCACGTTCGTTGGCTACTTGTTCTGAATAATTGTGCTTTTTCTATCGATACTTTCATGGTCATTGAATCGGATAAGCTCTTCGCTATGGTACATTGGGGTTTAGAGTTTTAAATTGTTGTTTTATTCCCCTCACACCAACGGACAAGAATTATACATATGGGGGACTAGTTAGGACTTTATAAAGATTCTAAGGTATTATGGTGGATTTAGTAAGAATGGTAAGTAAGAATGCGTTGTTTTGGCATAAGGAATATTGGTTCAGTCATTGTGTCTAGCTAAATTTAATTATAAGACAGAAGACTAAATTTTCATCATCCCCTTTTGGAAATTATAATTTTGTATATTTTTATTACTAAAATTGCTCTTCGCTATAGTTTAAGAAATTTTGTGAATTTAAGCGCAGTTTTTTGGTAAAAAAGGTCTCATCAATTTACAGTTAGATTGGCTTAGAGGTAAATTTAAGTTCTATGCTAGACAGTTTTTTTTTTTCGCTTGTGGAACTCACTAAACTCCATGATTTTCCAGTTGAACAATCTTCAAAAATTCAGTGCAATCGCAAATCTTTCAGATTCTTCCTGATTACTCTTCTATTGTTCTCGCTCATTAGTAATATTTCTGCTTTTTAATTCTTTCATACCCTCGACTCTTGGTGGCTTTACTGTCTTGCTTGGGGTAAATCAGATTTTAAAAAAATGCATTTGAACAATTTTTTAGAATTATAAAATCGCCTGCTGTTGAGTAAGGTTAATTTAATGAGCTGTTTTTCACAAGACCAATTTCCACCTTGTTTGCGTTCGATCTTTATTCCAGTTACTACTACTATAGTGGCCAAAAATAAAGTTAGCTCAATGTACATGGCATGAAAATCCAAATGAATTTGAAAAACAGGTTTAAAAACAGTACGAAAATCTTCAACATTATTAAACTAAATTTAACAATAGAAAATAAATAGAAAAAACCCAAACAAAATTAAAAAAAAAAAACCCAAACAAAATTGTTTATTAGTCTGGACTTTTGAAAAGGAAAAAAAACAGTGAAATGATTGATTAAATAAAATTTATTTTTTTCATTTTTACATTATTCGGGAAACATCATCTTTTGATGCAAAAAAGACGGGAACAATAGTCCGAATAAATATAAATAGGTAGATATAATAAAAACATCTCAGAAATATAGACAGTTACTGAAATTTAGATTTTTAATAAAATTAACGAAATCTCCATTTCGTTAGGAAGAAAGAAAACAGGACTGAATGGTATGTAATATCAGTCCCTCTATATGGCAATGAATGCTGGACAATACCATCACAAATGAAAAAAAAAACGCGTGAGAGAGCAAAAAGAAGGAACAGCGTTCAGGGATACAAACGATGCCATTGTTCAGTAGGATGCTGAGAATAACATGGACTGAACATGTGAGAAATAAGGAAGTTTTACAAAAATGAAAGCGAAAAGGACACTTTTTTATAGTTTCAGAAAGACATTTGAAATTTCTACAAATAATTTTTTCTTTTTTTTTTTTGTAAGAAAAGGGTAAAATTTTGTATTTGTTATAATTTTCATCAGGCGTTATCGATCCCGGTTTGAGAGAAAGGAGATTTAAGAACAGCGGCAAAATATTTATTTAATGCATTACTTTCAAAATGAATTGGGTTTTCCGGGCTTATATTTCGAATAGAAAAAACGTTAACATTTCCTCCTCCTCTAGCTGTGCCAATGGCCTAGAAAAGGATATCTGACTGATGTTTCGGTCGAAGATTCCGGCTTGAAGATATAACGTCTAGCCACACTGAAGATTTGTTAAAACAGCGAAACAATCTGTCTGCGTATATATATATATTTAAAATTTTAAAATCTTTAATGTTCAAAAAAACGGAAACAAGGACATCCGAGTCTGCTTGCCTTTCGGCATGGAAACACAATCGGATACAGTCTTGTTGTATATGAATGAAAATATATATATATATATGCATATTGACAAAAAATATATTGTTAAATATAACAGACAATGACTGTCATGTTTTTATCATGAGCCTTTCATAAGAAATCGTATAATGGAATTTAATTTCAAGAGAAAATAATGAAAAAAACTGTCCAACATTTGGATATTTTTTATTGGTCATCGATTTAATTTTCCTTACATGAGCCATCATCAAGTTAATGCATATTATATTTATGACAAACAGATGTTCACTATTAAAGATGACATCCTGTTTTTGTTTGTTTTTTTAATAGAAGTTTGTTGGATTTCGATAACGGCTGCGGAATAGCAGACGCAGGTCGTAAATTCGTAATACGGTTCTATGACGTCGTACATAAATAAGAATAAACCCACTACATTGGTTACTACAACCACGATCACCCGTAGACTTACCTGTCACCTTTCTGATCTTATTTCCATTAAACAAAGTTTCTCAGAAAAACATAGCTATGCACAGTATTAGATATTAGTTGATAACACAACAATACATACACACAGTAAAAAGAACCTTAAGATATTAGAGGCCATCTACATTACAAGAAAGCAACCCACACTTAACAAAATGACATTTCAAATCAGTCACAACAAATTACAATACATTTAGACACATGGTTTTGTTGATAACATTTCCTCCACTCATTTTGCCATGTACGACGTCATAGAATCGCATTACGAATTTACGACCTGCGTCTGCTATTCCGCGACCATTATCGTCGCATAGCAAACTTTTATATGAACAAAACAGCATGTTATCTTTGACAGTGACCATCTCTGTTGTGATGTTCATATAGTCACTCTGATGATGGCTCATGTGAGCTGAAAGATTAGATCGAAAAAAGAAATATACAAATGCTGGGCAACAATGTTTGAGATTTTTTCTTTTTTTAAAGCCATTATACGATGCTTGGAAAGGCTCATGATAAAAAATAATAGAAATTCATTGGCTGTTATATAATACTTTATTGTAGGATATTACATTCAAATATGTTGAGAAACGCTACATAAATGCACGTGTTGAATTTAATATTCTATAATAAATAATATTGCTCTGCTATTGGATTGAGACCGCTTTTAAATTAATATTATGAACGTTGGAATTTATATTCGATTCGTTCTCATTTCATATATATAATCTTCAGGTAAGATGAGAGCGCATAGAGTACAAAATTCAATCGTCTGAGGAGACGCATTTATATGCGTTTGAATACGATCGCAATTGTATAGTGATTTTAAACATGTTTTTGATTTAATATCCTTATATATTCACTGTATCGTACCAGACAATACTCCTCGTTAGAATCCTTTTTGTTTCATAAATTTTTGACCATTCGTCCGATGCATTGAATACTTTTGCCATATCTGGTCTGGTGCGCTTAATCTCTCTCTTTATATATATATATATATATATATATATATATATATATATATATATATATATATATATTATAAAAATTGATTTAAAATTTTTTTTCTACAGTTCCAAACCATGTTTCAAAAAAGAAGGAAAAAACCCCGAATTTAATTTTTGCAATTAAATTAAAAGCATTAGTTCCATTTCATCTTTTTTTCTACAAATATTTTAATGGCAACTGTTCTG
>CAHIKZ030002924.1:45000-47500 GCA_903632075.3 Acanthosepion pharaonis | reverse complement strand
GGGGTCGGGTAGCTGTTTCCCGAGACGAGACTCTGCCCTTCGACATAGCCTCGTCTTGGAATCCTCTCTGCTCGGAGGGAGACAGTTTTGACCAGCACACTTCCAAAGTAATCAGGATAGTGAACAGAAAAGTGAGATATTCACCTACCTCCCCCGCGGTCAGATGCGGCACAAGGTCAAGTTTATTGTGGGGTATGTGAACCCGTAGACTCTGGCAAAAATATCCCCTAAACCTCGTAAAAACGGGGTCGGTAGCAGTCTACTAACCCAGACGAGACTTTGACTTTCGACATAGCCTCGTCTAGGTTCCTATCTGCCTGGACGGAGACAGTTTTGACAAGTACACTTCCGAAGTAATTCGGATAGTGAATAGAAAAAAGAAAGTGATCAATTCGACGTCACGCTACTTTCTATTGATGCGTTTCCTTTATGGTCACGTGATCTACTTATTTCAATAATGGGATCGCCTGTGTTTGCTCCCTGGTGATCTACGTTCAAACTCCTGTGTCGTTGCCGACACTTTATTCCTACATAACACACATTTACGAAAATTGATTTACTAAGATTTTCTGCTATGTCATCATTGTTATTTTTTTTATTAAAAATATTTACCTCTAGATTTCGTACTTGCTTGATTTTGGTATCTCCAATTCTTTTCTTTCCGTTAGAAACATGACCTATGATCATTATGTATTTAATCTTAGTAGACAGTCCTGATGCGATTGTTATTATTATTGCTATTAACTATAAGACCAGCAGCACATTTACAAAGTGACACTGAAGAGGGAAAATATACGTAGCCAAATATACCTATTATAACACCGTCTGATAAGGTTATACTCATCACATGCATCTCGGTCACATCTGCACGAGATGCTGACAGGTATAAAAGCAACGCATCACCTGGGAGGTGGCGCCCAGTTAGGTGGAGTATTAAATTTTTCTACGATGCAAAATGTTTGAAAAAAGGCAGTAGAAATTATTTTCAAATTGCAGTGTTTAAGGCAATGTTTTCAAAATGCAAATATTTAAGAGAAAGTATTAGAAATATATTCTTTAAACATTGTCCAGTATTTCAAGGAAAGGAAGAGATATTATTTCCAAAGAAACAAGGGATTTCAAGGGAATGAAGAGGAATTTTTTTTAAATTGTAAAGGATTTAAGGGCAAAGGACAAATTCTTTTCAAAATGTGAAGTCTTTCAATAGAACTAATTTAAATTCTTTTCAAAGCGCGGTGTTTAAAAAAGGGATACAAGTTCTTTTTAAAAAGATGCAAAGTGTTTTTATGGAACTGACAGGAATTATTTTAAAAATCCAAAGGGAGAAAAATTCTTTACGAAGTGCAAAGTGTTTAAATGGAAGTGATAGAAATTCTTTTTGAAATGAAAAATGTTTAAAATGCGTGATATAAATTCTTTTTGAAATGCAAATTATTTAAAAGGAAATGACAGAAATTCTTTTTGAATGCGTTTTAGAAGTTTGATTAATTCATGACTAACCTTGGTAAAAGCTGATAAAGTAACCGATCTGTTTTCTTTTTTTCTTCCAACAACGCTTGCGTACGTTGCTCAACAAGATCCTCCAGGTTAATAGCATATCTCTCCATTCTTTTTAGAATGATGTCCATAATGTTTCCAACCCTAAATGAAGAGAATCAAAAGTAAAATAAATCTAGCTTTCCATCCGAGTTTCTGCGATGAAAAGTTATCGTTATTGACATTCAAACTAATACTTACATCTTTGTCGTTCTTATGATAGCGTTTCGGCTGTTGTGCTTCCGGCCTTCTTCAGGTTTCTCTCGATCCAGGAAATTTTTAGGAAATTTCGAACCGAAATCTTTATTTAAACTAGGTGGGTATATTGCTCTCGTACTGCTACCCAGGGACATGTCGTTTTTTTTTTTTTTTTTTTTTTTTTAGTACAGCTTAGTTAATGCTCACCATGTTTCCATTCCTTTGGTGAATATGGTGACATAGTAATTGCAAATTCAATCTCTGGGTCCAGTAGTACAGACTTAGCAGTGTAAACAATTACTGTACAGTAGTAATATATATATATATATATCCCTAGACAGCGAAACGCGAACTATTTAACCTGTAGATTAAATAAAGGATTCAGTTCGAAATGCCATGAAGGTTATTAGGATCGCCAGACACCTGAAGACGGTCTGAAGCACAGCGCCCGAAACGTTGTGATAACAACAACAACAACAAAGATGGCGATGTTAGTCCGAGTGTAAATATATCGAGATTTGTGGGTTGGGGTGAAATACTGAATTTAAGTTTAATTCTCACTGGTTATGAAAATTTACGCAAAAAAAAGAAATTGATTGATCTGTATCCCATCTAAAAAAAAAAAAGATATATCCAAGACTGACCCCTCAGCAAAAGGGTTTAAATGTTTTTATTCTCTAAAATGAAATGGTTGTCAAAATTTGATCCCGAAACTACCATTACTCGACCACAAAAGAAAATGCAAATTAATATTATTTTGCTATTT
>CAHIKZ030002924.1:0-40000 GCA_903632075.3 Acanthosepion pharaonis | reverse complement strand
ACAAACAAAACTTTTTGGAAGAACCGAATACTGAGAATTGGTACACACAGTTCTCCTCGAATTTAGAGTTTTCCTTCATATACTGCCAACTGAGACTACAGGACCCGGTCTCTCTTGCTGGGGGTGGGAGAAGAGATGGATTCATACCTTTTTTTTTTTTTTTTTTCTTTTAAAGGGTATTTACATGTAAGTGAATGTAACAATCTTGACTGGAATTCAAACTCCGCTATTCGATTTCTCAACCCGATCCGCTACCCATTACACCACCGCGTGAAAGTCTTCCTCTATCTGACACATCGCCATTTATTCGAGAGGCAAGTGTGGTCGACATGACGCATTACGTCAGATATATAGAAGAAAATTAGTTGAATACCAACGACCTTTTGGATAAGGAAAAAAAAAACAACAAAAAAACAAAAACAAAAAATACAAAAAGGTCACCAGGTTTCTGTAACAAACTCTCCACTATTTTTCGTTTGTAATAAACGTATTATAGAAAAAAAGTAATTTTATTCTCCACGAATAAATATACAATAGATGTAAAAGTGAATAAATAAATAACATTAACTTTTTAAATGAAATCTATCGTGTTTTTTTTTTCTTATTTCCCAATTAACAAGTTATTTCGATAGTTATATTGGGTCATAAAAACAATTATCAGTCCTTACGTATAAAGTATCGCATGACAAAGGCACACGAGCGGGAAAATAACGCCAACCAGAAATCAGCTTCCGACCAGCAGCCAAACTAGGCGAACGCCGCTTTTTTTTTTTTTTCTCACGACTCGAGAGATAACGACTCGGCATGAGTGTCGCTAGTGAAACTGTAATTTTAAAGTAAAAGACTGTTTTGTCCCTCCTTTGTCAGCATTTTTCTCTTGGCTTATTCTCCAGTGTACATCAAGAGCGATTCGTTTTTTACGGTTTAGCAACACTTTCTAGGTTATTTAAAGCCAGAAAATATTTCTACTGTGTATTGCTAGGTGGATTCATATGGATTCATATCTTGCACAATAGTATTTGCGCGTAAGTGCATATAACGTACACAACTGGAATTGAAACTCGGCTCTCCCCGAGCCATTATTCATTACACCACCCGCCTGGTATTCTCAAACGCTCACCCATCTAGGTATTGATGACAGATCAGGCTTAGGTGATCGTACGGGAATCGATTTTCAACGTGATATGACCGTAAGCGTGTCTGTATATTTGTTGTATTGCACACTTAACAGTTGTTTTTTTCACATCATTCATTTTTACCAAAGAAATTTCTGAGATGAGGTATTTTGTACACTATTGACATTAGTCGGACAATTGTCCTCATCTTTTTCGGCCGTTGTACGCTCCGGTTGGAATGTCGAACTGAACCCTTTATTTCGCTCACTGGGCTAGTTCCACTGTTTAATGGATGTCAGTTATCAGTTAATTCCCCTCTTCCTCGTATTGAACTCACACTCTTTGGGTCATGTCCTTGGATCTAACTAACGCCTTTATCCACTGTGCCATGTGTCCTTGAGGACATCTGTGTATGAATTTCTGGGTATTATAAACCTAATGTCTTCAGCAACAACTTTTTTACCAGTGCTCATGTTGCATTTTTTTGCTGTTATCATTCATGTTTTTACCAGAGCTCATATCGCTTTTCTCTGGCACTCCTTATTACTGGTTCACATATTGTATTCATTTCTATGCTTGGTCGGCTCAGTTCGACATTCAAACCACCTGAAGAAGGCCGGAGCGTAAAACGACCGAAACGTTGTAATAAATATGGCGACAAAGATGAGGACAATAGTCCGAACAATGTAAAGCATTAATTAGTGTTATATTCCCTTTCTCTTGTTAATCCTTACTTAAAATTTAAGTAAATATTTATTAATCAGAGACAAGTTTGATACAGGCCTACAGTAGAAGAGCAGTAAGCAATAGACGTGTAACAGCCCGTCGTAAGAATTTAAGGGAAGTGTCCAATCCAGAGGTCTCTTATCGGCATTATTTTAACCGGCATGTAACAAGCTTTCATTACACTTCAACAAGTTATTATACCTACATTTGTACACTTGTAACGGTGTCCGCAACAGAATACTAAGAATCGCTTGCGAAAATAACATATTTGCCATTACTATATAGCAGCTACCCTATGATAAATTTATGAATGTATAGGTATTTACTAAGTTAAGCCTAGTCTGTCACGAATGTACAGGTGTGAGGCACTCAGTAAGAATCTGATTTACTTGCAAAGAAAATTAATATGATAAACATTAAGGGCAAGTATCCTATGATAGATATATGTATATTTTACCTTGTTTTAGTTTAGTCTACTACAATAGCAAAGAAAACAATGAAGATCAAATTCACTGCACAAAGTAATGGCGTCCCAGAGCAGCATGCGAGACATCGTACTTCAGCTTGTGCCGTTAGCCATAATTCATGTGTCTGTCCAATCAGAAACTGTTATTAGATTCCCAAGGTAAGAATTAATGAACTGTATTTAAATACGTATTCCATTTAGGTTTTTGTATCTTTAGAATGGTAACATACTGCTACGTATTTTCCATGTTAACCGTCTTTATTTGTATAAAAGCAAAATAAGCACAATTTACAGACGATTCTGATATGGAACATTTTTTCCGTCTCTCAGTTTGTTCTTATCAAGAAATCTATCTCATGGTTCGGCAGTCTTTTGGAGAGAGCGGGCCAGAAAGTTATGCATCCTCTCGAGGGATTATTATTATTATTATTATTATTATTATTATTATTAAATGCATTATAAGAAATTTTCTCGACCTCAGACCACTTTGTCCAGAAGGCTACTTTGCTCTGGAAATTTAAAGAAAAAACAACGAAGTTAATGTTATATTATTTAAACAATGTTCCTTATTTTACTGCAAGAATAACAGGATAACAAGTAACACAACAAAAAATGCAAATTCCTTACTACAAACGGAATGCAGTTAGAAATGGCAAATTATTTAATAAGACTTTATTCACTATTTACATTATTCAGACTATTGTCCTCATCTTTGTCGCCATGTTTATCACAACGTTTCGGCCGTTGTACGCTCCGGCCTTCTTCAGATGATTGGAATGTCGAAATGAACCCGTTAATTTCCCTTTCCAAGTTCTCCACTGCCTCAAGAACATATGGCACAGTGGATAAAGGCGTTAGTTAGATCCAGTGACAGGACCCAAAGAGTGTGAGTTCAATACCTGGTTAAGGCAGCGGAGAACTTTCAGAGGGGAGTTAACAGGAGATAACTGACAACCATTAAACAGTGGAACTAGAACAGTCTACCCCAGTGAGCGAAATAAAGGGTTCAGTTCGACATTCCAACCACATGAAGAATGCCGGAGCGTACAACGGCCGAAACGTTGTAATAAACATGTCGACAAAGATGAGGACAATAGTTCGAATAATGTAAATAGTGTACATAATACCTCATCTCAGAAATATAGACACATACTGAGACTTTTATTCGATAACTGCTCTACATCAAGTGAAATATTTGTCCATAACGGGAGCAAACCATCAACCAGGTGGTCATCTCCCAGCCTTGGTCTTAAACGACTTTTAGTATATTTCATTTTCGAAAAAAAGTTGTTCACACACATATGTACTTCCAAATAAAATCATCTTTTCATTATTCAATAGGCTTTTCTATTTTTCGCTTGGCAAAAATATTTCTTGTAGCCAGAAGTGGATTCGGAATTAAATTTTGATTTAAAAAAATTCGTCGCATTATAAGTTTACTCCAGCTGATATTTTTTTCTATCATTTGCTTCACAAATTAATTAGATAATTAGTGTCCAGGTATTAAACTGGTGGGCCGGACAAAAATCCTTCGCGGGCCGGATGTGGTCGACCTCTGGCTATCTTATACTATTCAAGCCTTTCCCTTTACTTAGTGGACAAGATAGTGACCTTATCATTATTCCTTAAACGGCGGGCATTAACAATTGCTGTTTCATTAGTAATCATCAGATTATCATCAATTGATGATTTAAACCTTTTCAAAAGATGCAGGGATTATCTGGTCATGATTTGAGTCTAAATGACATAATTTGCTAGGGCATTTGCCTGCAAATGACATAATTTGCTAGGGTATTTGCCTGCAAATGATAATTTGCTAGCGTATTTGCCTGCAAATGACATAATTTGCTAGGGTATTTGCCTGCAAATAAAGCTGGATGTTGTTTTAATGCATACTTCTCCAAAAATAGAGGAGAAAATGATGAAAACTTGGAGCCAAAATAAAGAAATACGTTGTGCATAGAATACTTCAAGGAGTATTATACAGTTAAAAATATTAAAATAAATATTAGATTCCTAGATTTATTTCTCTTTTTTCCTTTATTTTTACAATCTATAACATTTTTTCCGCAGTTTAAGGGAAAATTCATCTCTCTTTCCAATCTGCTATTGGCAAGGGAGGAAATAACAAATTCTACTTGACTAAGTTTTCAATTTTCTTTTTATGTTTTAGAGTGGGATCTTGATGTAACATTCTCTTTACGGAACCATACCGCTACATACATCTCTATCTTCGCTTATTTAGGACTAAAATAAATAAATAAAATTTACAAAATATTCTGATATGAAACAGTTTTTGTCTCTGTCTGTTCATATCTCTCCGTTTATCTATTCTGAGTCCTGTAACTAATTAGGACACTAAGGGTATTACAACCATAGCATAAATGATGTGTGTTAGCAAAGATAGTCTGTCGAAGCCCATCCCTCTTCAGTCTGGTTTAGAGTTCAGTTTTTCTTCTCCCAGGCTAGTCGCGACCCCAAGACAAGACAGTCCAGTCAGGCTTGACGGGAAAAGAAGGATTCATCGTCTTTCCAAGGGTATTTGTGCAAAAGTGAACTTAACGGATACGGTCGGAATTCGAACTCGGCTCGCTAACTTTTTTTCCGAGTCGCTAACCCCTATATAGTTCGTACAAGAACCGTATAGTGGTTAGCGTAAGAGTTTGTCTTTGATAATAATTTCTAAATTTCTCCCACCTTTTGAGATCATCCTTTCAGCTGGAAACGGTCCATGACGGAAAGCAATTTCATGAAGAATAATTCCAAAACTGTAAACGTCGCCTTCTTGTGTACCGCGGGAAGGTGGTTCGTGTACACGTAATATTTCGGGTGCCGTCCAAAGTAATGCTGAAACAATAATAATAAATAATAAAAGCCATGATAAATAGATTCTCACAATGAGAAAAACAATTTTTTTAAAAAAATCTTACATTTTTAGAAACAGCGGACAAAATTAGAAAAGTTGTCCTGAATGTCTATTCTTCTAGTTCTTTTATGCTAATACAGATGTCCTCCTGGGATTCTGTCTTTGCGCTTGCTCTGTTCTTAATTTTCATTAACGATCTTCCTGGTGGTACCAGTTCTCAACTTGGTATCTATGGCACAACCATTTGTTCCTGTCTCGATAGTAAGTCTGATCGTTTCGATAAAGATTGGTAGCTGATCTAAAAAAAATGATCTACAATCAGCTGTTAACTGGGGAAGAGAATAGCATGTTAATTTTAGCGCTTCCATAACGAAACTTCTCTCTACTAATCATCTGAGAGAGACCTTTCTGCCTTTCATCAATATGGCTGATGCTAACCTCCAGGAAAGTGACTCATTGCGCCTTCTCGGCCTAACGTTCCTAGCTGACATCAAGTGGAAAGATTATATTAAATCCATTGGTAGGTCTGCTGCTAAGAAGTTTGGTTCACTGTGTCGTGCTAGACAATTTTCACACCAGAATGTATCTTACATATTTATAAGTCTACCATTCATCCATGCATTGAATATTGCTGCCACATATGGTCTGATGGTTCTGTTGTATATCTAGAGATCTTTGATAAAATACCCAAAAGAATTAGCAATATTATTGGTCCTGACCTGACATCTCGGTTTCAGTTACTTACCTATCACTATAATTTTCCCTGTGCCTTTTCTATAAATATTTTCACAGTAATTGCTTGGATAAACTCTTTGCTATGGGACTGAAACTTTATGAATTTAAGTGAAGTACTAAATTGGCCACAGGGTCTCATCAATTTACAGTTGAATTGGCTAAATTTAACCATAAATTCTATGTTAAGTTTTTCTTTCACTTTCCACTTGTAGAACCCTTTTCCAGCTCCATGCGTTCCAGCCAAATTTGATCTTCAAAAATTCAAATGCACTGTCAATCATTATCTGTTGTTCTCTTGATTAACTCTTCTGTTGTTCTTGCTCATTGATAAAGTTTCATTCTTTTCTTATTCTTTCACACTCCATAATCCCTTATGTCTTAGCAGCTTTACTACTTTGTATGGGATGATACGATTAAAATATACAAAACAAACTCCACTTTTGGTCTGATCTGGCTTTTGCAAAAAGGGAAAGTCACTTGAATGGTGCAACCATTTTTGCGTCCTGAATATCACGATAAACTACATCTGCATCCTGGGTAAGATGATAAACATTATACCATTCGTCATTACTTTGATTATTGCTATTAATATGGCCCGATGATTCAGAGGTTCTTGATAGAATCTAAAGCATTATCAATGTTATTGGTCCTACCCTGGCATCTCAGCTTCAGTCACTCTCCCACTGCCGTAGTATAGCCTCCTTATGCCGTTTTTTTTTAATTTTTTTTTATTAATACCTTTTATGGTAATTGTTCGGTTGAACTCTTCCCTATGCTACCTAGACTTTATGAATTACTAGTTTGACAATAAGGTCTCCTCAGTTTACAATTGCATTGGCTAAATATAACCGTAAGTTCTATGCAAAGAGTTTCTTTTCTCGCACTTCTCGCTAGTGGAACTCTCTTCCAGCTCTATGCTTTCCAGTCAACTTTGATCTTCAAAAATTCAAATGTAATGTCAATCGTTATCTACTGTCTTCTTGATTGCTCTTCTGTTGTTCTCACTCCTTAATAATGTTTCTCTTTTTTACTCATTCATTCATTCACACTCATTAACCTCTTGTGTCTTAGTGGCTTTACTGCTTTGTATGAAGTGAAATGATTTTTAAAAAATTGGAATAGCGAAAGTTGTTTTCTAGAAACTAAGAAAAGTAATAAGATACAAGAAAATAATAGAATCAAATAAAGAGTGCTATGCAATATTTAATCTGATATAGCAACATCCTTATAGATGAATAAGAAACTTGAAACGACAGAGATATGGTTCTACAGAAGGATGCTGAGAATACATTGGCAGAAAATGTGAGAAAACGGGAAGTATTAAGGAAAATAGTAACAACAAGGAAACTTATACTTAGAATAACATTTCTGAGATACACGTAATGAAGAAAAAAGGCCTGGAGAGTTTAACACACACGGGAATTATTCAAGGTAAGAGAAGCAGATGGAAGCAGTGGGTAACCTACCTGAAGAATTTAAGTGAATGGACGGCAGAACAGTTAAAAATGACTTAGAACGACAAAAGCTTGTGGAGTTTACAAAGCCATTACCTTGTCTTTCGTACTGTTGAATGCTTGTCATATACCATCGTCAACTACACCTCAACGGATATTTCCATCAACATTGCATCTGAACTAATTTCAATGGGGAGTGGAATGCTTTTATCACCAATACTGAAGTCCTAGAGAGAGTCAATGTCACATGCCTTACAACCTTGAAGCAAGAGGCTAATCGGCGAGGCGTCGAAAATGGACGACTATCGTCTTCCGAATATCTTTGATTTTGTTTTTAATAAATTCACTCCAAGCAAAGCGACAATGGCACTAAGACGCAAGAGGGCCTACTGGGAGTGAAATAGAACAAGACTTTAGAAGCAACCTAATCCTAAACGAGAAACAAAGGATAAACCTCTATTCCTGTTCAAAAGACCGAAGAGTTTTGTGAACTGGACAATAAGTGAACCTATCTACATATTACTCGTCGAATATTGTCATTAGTTTAACATGTAGGTAAGGAGACATAATGGGTTTTTACGTAATTTCGTTCTTTGTAACAAATCACTGAACTAGAAGAAAAGAAGTAGCGATGTAAAACATGGGCTCCTTTCAACTGCAAGTTTTTCTCCTACTTCAACTATGGAAAAGCTGCTTAACTTGTACGCGTTTTGCCGGCCTTTGGCAGGTCAGCCATAGACGGTGAATGTTTCCCCTAAATCTTAATTCGGGGGACTGAAACCATGATGACATAGCACATACTCGTATGCAAACACAATTATTAGCAGATACCATATATACTCGTGTATAAATCGACTTCATATTTTCGACGATCCCTGATGTTTTTTGCGTATAATTTAAGCTCTCCAGAAAAAAATATACCTGTGTATAGTGCAACCGATCACCGATAATGCATAATTTTTAACATGTTTCAAAAAATTATCTGGTTATTGTGCGACCCTCTAATTTTTTTTTTTTTTTTTTTTTTGTTTTGAAAAAAATTCGCCCTATACTCTAGTATAGTAGTTCCCAAACGGTGAGGCGTGCCTCATAGGTGAAGCGTGCCTCATAGGTGAGGCGTAATGATTGAAAGACAATCACAGATTTAGAAAAAGTTATGCCAAAAATAAATATGATTTCAAAATTTAAAATATTATTATGGACTACTTGTAATTGCATGCATGAGTCCCAGTATAAATAGTTATAAATAATTGACTAATTTTATTTCGATATTTTTGCATTATATCAAGTATTAAAAATATAATAACTAAAGTCCGCAAATTAGAGGAGAGAGTTATCAATGATAATGTTCTGATTTCGAATCCGCGGTTATCTCCCTTTAATCCTCTCTCTCTTTTATTTTTAAATGTATTTTTTATCACATAAAATTTGGTGAGGGGGGCGAGCAAATTTTAATTCCGAAAATGCGGCTCGGAGAAATAAAAAAAAGTATGAGAAATACTGCTTTAGTATATACAGTAAATTCAGTGAAATATCTGGGCGGTTCTCTGCTATGTCCTTGTAACAGTCAATTGGGTTCTGTTATGGTTGACTAGGAGAATGTTTCGCTGACACTGTTTGGCCAGTGAATTTGTGCTTTGTCCACATGCTGATTCATTCAGTTTTTGTTTTTCACTGTCGACCATCATAGCATACTAGATATTTGTTGATAGGACAAAGCACACGGAAATAGAAGTTTCTCCCTTCCCCTAACGTAAACTGAACATAAACACTAAACAGTCATTGGTAGGCTTTACATTTGCTTCTCTGATTTCTGAACCCCCACAGACTATCAGATGACGGCGTGACATTTGAAACTAAGACGTAACATGACGTGCAAGTAAATTTACAAATTTAAAAGTATTTTTAGCAAAGAAATATGATCTTACTTTGAAATTGGCTTATGAAAGCCAAAATCGCTTCGAATATGGATAATACTTGTACAGATTGGATTGATGAATTTTATGACCTATCTGTTGCGTTATTTAATGTCGAAACTATTTTTTTTTTTTTTGGCCGCACTTGAGTTTATATATAAATATTGGTCGGGATTATACTTGAATCTATAGGCCAACATTGATGAGGCTTATACATGAGCCTATAGGCCAACATTGATGAGGCTTATACATGAGCCTATAGGCCAACATTGATGAGGCTTATACATGAGCCTATAGGCCAACATTGATGAGGCTTATACATGAGCCTATAGGCCAACATTGATGAGGCTTATACATGAGCCTATAGGCCAACATTGATGAGGCTTATACATGAGCCTATAGGCCAACATTGATCAGGCTTATACATGAGCCTATAGGCCAACATTGATCAGGCTTATACATGAATCTATAGTTAGGCGTCTGTGGCGTTTGTATTTGAGTTTTTAGCAAAATATTGGTGGCATTTATACTTTAGTTGCCTCTTTTAGAGAGAGATTCTTACCTCTCTTAATAGAATACTGTTAGCGTTTTCCAGACCCCGTCGATAGGAAAATACTTGTATAGCTTCTCTCCCTGTTTCTGTTCTTCAATCTAAAACTACTTGTCAGTATAATTCTATCTAATTTGTGAGTCTGTTCATCTCCTTCTCTCAGTATCGAGCTGCTTGTGGGGAAACTTTTAACCATAAAAAGATTGGCGGTCAATAATTAATTAATAATTCTTAATTAAAGAAAGTAAAATTTCTAATAGGCGCTCACAAATTCGATATAAAGTTCAATATTTCTGATCATATTACGGAGCAATAGTACGGAGCAAAATCCTTACTATCTATAGTACGGATTTTGCTAGTATATAAGAAATATATGTTAAAAATAGGGTTTCACATAACTTACAAAATAAATATAAAACGTAATAAAAAATTTTAAAGTTGAAAACTAGTTTTGAGTGTTTTTATAATAGCCGTCAATCTAAAAGCCGTTGGACGAAGCTAAGTCCACTTGACGTGTCTTCTTTAAATGCTGTGCTCCCTCAAGACGTAGGCAAACATGGCTCTCCGCAACTTCCTGTCTCTTGCAGCTCTTAATAAATTTTCTCTTTCTGTCACTTCTCCTAAACCTTGTTCGGTCATCCATTTACTCAAGTTCACTATGTTAGGCGTTGTTTTCCTCTATCTCGCCTGCTGTCCTGTGAGTATCAGATTTTCCAATCCTCCTTTTCTCATTACGTTCCCTAAAAATCTTAACTGCCTCTTTTTGATGTTAAGTATGTTTCCTTTTCGTTTCTATAACTAAGACTAAGGGACAGTTAAGAGAACGGAATAGAGGCGAGAGTTTCTTTTCCACGTATGAGCAACGCAAGCTCGATTTCGGATCACCGAGAACTGCTGCTGAAGATACCCCCCCCCGCCGACTCAAGAAGCGATGCCAGGATCCAGCTGAAATACCAGTTAACACGTTGACCTCAATTACAAAAGTTGACTTCAAGTTCCAACTTTATAATAGCCAACTTAGACAATTTTTTTTTCAACTGAAGTCTTAACATTGTTTTCACACTAAAAGTTTCACTGCGAATAAACTCATTATTGGCGCCCGTAGATGAAAATGCAACAGAAAAGAACGAGCAAGAGATAAGTCATAGTCGGCGCCATCTTAAAAACTGTCAAACGTGAGATAACTCGTTGCTGACAGTCAGTGTGTTAAAAACGCTAGGCCAGATTAGTAACTGAAGGAAGAAGTGGTGATCGCTTACAACTGAAAGCTTGACATGGTTGTTCCTCGTCATGACCATCCCTAGCACGCTAGTACTTCCACCAGAGGTAGATTGGCCGTAAGTCTAAACGACTTTCGATCTCATTTGAGAAAACCGTAGCACGAGAAGAGTTAAAAGAATAACTGTAACACAACTGATGTAATAAAAAAATATTTTTCTTTGCAGTTGTTAAACTCTTAACTAAGTGTACTTTTCTTCCTTGAACTTTGCAATATTGTTAGTGATTTTGCTTTGTGACTGGGTCAGCACGTTTAGACTGTGTTTCAGCCATCTTTGCCAAAATCCATTCTACAGATCATTGAGCATAATGTGAGTATAAAAGGTTTTGAGGGAAGGCGACCTGTCCGTGTCCCAGTTATAATAGAAATTATGGGATTTGTAGATATTCAGAAGAGGCTCAGAAGAAAAAAGATATATTTTAATCGAACAAGGCACATATATCGTGAACCCTTTTTAAGGACATTTTTGCGGATATATGCTGTTTTTCTCTCTCTCCCCCTCCTAATATGTCTGTTCTCTTCTCATTCTTTTATCGATCCAGCATTTTAAAAATCTTTTATTCTGTCTGTAGCACATTTGTTCCATTGGTTTCCCTGTCTGCTCTCTTCATCTCTTTTGTTTATATATATATATATATATATATATATATATTATATGTGTATTTAGGCAGTATTTTTTCATTGATGCATGTTTCATTAAATAATATAGATAAGTGCTGTCTATTTATTTTATGTAAATTCTTTTCATATCGTTTGATAAGCTTAACATTATCATTAAAAGAAAGAAAATCACCATATTGATATATATAGACAATACTTGTCTATATTATTTAAGGAAACATGAAAAAATGGTGACTAAATGCACACAATTTAAATTACATGATCCAGCAGCCCATTAAACTATCAACACTTGGAATTATAAATGTAGCCTTGTGAAAAGGCAAATCGAAATAGCCAAAGAAAAATTGAACACCCTTAACAGCAACAAACAGGACATATTCGTGTATTGTTTAATATATTGAAATGTAATTGTTATCTTTTGATAATGGCTTATGTAAGCCGAAAGCTTAGATAGGATTAAAAAAATGTGCCAATATTGTGATTTTCTTTCTTCTTTTAATGATAATGTCATTAAGCTTATCAGACGATTTACATAAAATAAATAGACAACACTTGTCTATATTATTTAATGAAACATGCATCAATATATATATATATATATATATATATATATATATATATAGCTTCTTTTTACAAGACTGTCTTCAGAACATAAATGATGGAGGAAGCGTTTATTGACTGTCGGGATTACCACGTAAGCTGAAGACAGCAAAATATACTTGACTGTTCTTGTTGCCAACCATCGGTTACTATTTGACGAGAAAAGAAAAACAACAACTGGATTATAGTATTTTGCTTTGTCTATGAGGACAGACCTGGAGCGCTTCGTATCTTGATTATAATGTGGATAACTGTAGATTTAATCTCTTTTGACATTTATTTCCCGTCAACACGCCATTAAGTAACTTCAAGTCGATAACAATAATGTCATCGTCACTATTTCAGTAGAGAGCTAAAAGCAGACACTCATCTCTACAACACATATATTTTTTTTGTTTTTTAAATCCGCGTGGCACGGTGATTCATTTACACAATTGAAAATGGACGTGATCTGTTACTCAATACTTGGATGCTTCTATTAAAGGATGATATTTTGAAATTTATCTTAAGGAGAATTTTAATTGGGTACCTCCCCCAATTCGTTAAAAACAGCTTACAATGATAAAAAAAAAAATGCCTCAGACTTAATAAAAAAACACAAAGTTTTATCGTCAAAATCTTTGTTATTATTAAGAGGAAAGAGCAAATGTTTTAATTATTTAATTAATGTTTTTAATTCTCTATAAATCGTTCGAAATTTTTGGTTAAAAATCTTGTATTTTTTGCGTGGGTGGGGGGTCCAAATATTAGCATAGAAAATTTCAGCGTTGTTTTAGCGGTGAAAAACACATTAATTTAGAAATTCTTGCATTTTAATTAAACTTATTCACAGATGAATTAAATTATGTTATATTTGTTATTTTTTTTAGGAAATCTTGGCAAAAATATTTTATTTTTATTTATTTATTTATTTTTTTACATCTTTTACTCTCCACTTATTCAATCTTATGAAATTTCGAGAAATTAATTTTTTACCCATTAATATTTATATTAGTTAAAAGCAGAACACCGTGGAGAATTTAAATCGTCAATTTGTCTTTGTAAAACAGAAACACCAGTTACAGGAAATATTTTCTGAATCATAAAATAAAAATTCAATAAAACTAAGACATTCAATTAGAAAAGATTTTAATTGATTTTATGAATAGGATATATTAAAGACATTATTATCTTAAGAAAAAATTTCTTCGATGAATGAAGAATTTTTACAAGAATTGTTTTTACGTTTATTTGTTTTAAAATACGTTCAGTGAAATGTCATACGTGAGAGACGCTTGGGCGATCATGTCTCTTTCGATTCATGGCAGTAGACTGCCGTTTGTTTCTGCGGTAGACCGGTTGCCAAACAAGGCTATAGTACCCAATCTGTCGTATTAAACACATAGGGGAGATGGATTCATACCTTTCCCAAGGGTATTTGTGTGTAAGTGAATGTAACAAACCCGACTGGAATTCGATCTCGGCTCTCCGATTTCTCATGCTGTGTCGATATCCATTACACTATATCGTACGTGTATGTATAATGAATTAAAGAACAAACTCCTAAATGACATGTAAGATTATATACATAAATCTCTAATAGTAATCACAAAGAGATCTTTTTTATTATTTAAACCTTATATGTTGATTCTTTTTAAGATAAAAAATAATAAATAAATGTCCGTTTATATAGAGGGTTGCCTAAATTGACGACTTTTGAAAACCGGGTGATATTAAATTCTCAATTTTATCATTTGCCATTTCGGTGGCCACTTTTATATTAAGCAGGCTTAACTTTTAAACTTAACTTTTTTAAAACCACTTTCTTCGCTTATCAGCGCTAGTCTTTCAAATGTAGCCGAATTTATCAACCTTGCTTATATATGAATTATAGTTTCATTAAACTGAGATATTTTCACTGTGGGAAAACCTAGAAACAACTCAATGTCAGGCAAAATATTCCCAATTATCAATAAAGGATGGACAGACAAACATTCACTAATTAGTAATAGAAATCCACGAGTGCCTTCGGCAATTAACGCGGCAAAAGGAAAAGTTTTTTTTTTTTTTTTTTTTTTTTTCGATATTCAAAAGGTAGCACACGTTTTATTTATTTTAATCTTTTCTTCCCAAGTAAGGCAATAAAGCCACTAAGATGAAGGGGGAGTTACTGAGTGTGATAAAATATGAGAAAAGGAAAACATTATTAAAGAGAACAGTAAAAGGACATGAATTAATAAGACAGAAAATAACGATTGACATTGCATTTAAATTTTTGAAGATCAAATGTTGACTGGAAAGCAAAAAGCCGAAAGAGAGTTCCGGAAGCTTTTTTTTTATTGATTGACTGATTTGTTTTTTTTTGTTTTGTTTTGTTTTTTTGTTGTTTTTTACGGTTTATCAACCCTTTAAAGGTTATTTAAAGAGGAATTAGGAAGTTTTAAGGATAGGAACTACAAGGATTCAGAAAGAGCCAGCCAAAATGTCTGGAGAGTATGAGGAATTGGTTGATTGATTCAATTTTTACGGCTTATCAACCTTTTTCAGGTTATTTAAAGCTAGAAAATACTTTTAGATCGTAAGAATTCTTTTTGAGAAAATAACAATTTAGTGATAAAGTCTTATTAATTAACCCATAGCTGAAGGAGAAGAGACGTTTCCAAGTTTATTTGCGCGTAAGTGAATATAACGAACCCAACTGGAATTAAAACTCGGCTCTCCGATTAACAATTCTGAGTCATTATCCATTACACCACACAGACATCGAAGCCTACAGCGCCTGGTATTCCAAAGCGGTCACTCTTCTAAGTACTGACCAAGCTCGACGTTGCTTAACTTCGGTGATCGTAAGTGAATATAATGAACCCAACTGGAATTAGAATTTGGCTATCCGATTGACAATTCAGAACCGTTGTCCATTACACCAGTCGCACATCCAAGCTTACAATACCTGGTATTTCCAAGCGGTCACTCATCTAGGTACTGACTAGGTTAGACGTTGCTTAACTTCGGTGATCGTATAGGAACCGATGTTTCAACGTGATATGGCCATAAGCCTAGAGTCTCAAAAGCGAGAAGTACTAAAGAAAAAACTATTAGTATAGAACTTACGGTTACATCTAGTTACCATTTCAACGTAGAATTATGAGAGCTAACAGCCAGTCTAGTAGTACACTTGAAATCATAAAGTCTAGGTATTAATTATCATGAAAATATTTACAGAAAAGGCACAGGGAAGCTATGCTACGTCGGTGAGAAAGTGAGTAGAATATTTTTCTGCAAAAGTGTCATTTACAATAAGATTTTTAATTCCACCAAGCTTAGTTTAATATACTTGTGGAAATGTTATATTTTTGTTAAAATGTTGTACGTATTTTCAGTATGTATTTCAGTGAAATTGAAGATAAAATCATACCCCAAAATGTTTTTTCTACCTTTTGTTTGATAAACATTACCGTAAATTAGTTTTCATTGTTTTTAGTTTTAAAATGTGTTACAATAAAATATTATTCTAATTGATTCGAATAAATATTTGAATGAAAATTTGTACTATGGCAGATTTTATTATGCCAATCATTTTTTGCACAATAAAATTGTCATTAACCAACCAATGCTGATAAAAAATTTTATTAAAAAAAAAAAAAAAAAAGAAATGACTTACTTGACAGCATGAGATTGTAATACACATCTCGACAGCTTTACGTCATATTGTCAATAAATATATAGGATTACCCTATTTGTCCGCCAGAGTACTGTTTACGACCGTTTACTGCCAAATGCCGTATAAAAGAAAACGGTGCAAATTCTTTCTTTCTCTATTTACCCACAGGATGCCGTAAGGACAAGACATATTTTGTTCCCTTCTGTGGGACTTCTGAGCCCATAGTGAATCCCGTGTCGCATAATACATAACGCAGTATGCAAATGGCTTATGCTGATAAGTGATAAATCAACAAAAAATTATTCTCAAATATCTTCAGCAGGATCTTACACACAAATTAGCATATCTCAGTACACACACTTCCATTTATCTATTTTATATCATTTTTATCTTGCTTGCCGTCCTAGGTATGGCGATAAACTATATATCGCACTACGTCGAACAGCAAGGCCTCAGATCAGGAGGTTTTGAGGAACGTGGAACCACCTCTGAATTGCTGGTGTTCCCAGGTCCACCCTGACCCAGGATGGTAGTACCTGTTAGGGTCCCAGGTATGGGCAAATAGTTAACCCCGAAACTGTGGTAAAAACACCATGAAAGTGTAAAAATAGGTTTTAATGCCAGAAATACTTCGTAAAAAATTATTACCAGGAATTAATTTTTGTAGAAAAAATAAACAAAACTATTACCAGCTATATACTTTTGAAGGAAAAAGGTTACCAGAAATAGATTTTTGACAAAAACTAAATATTACAATCAAAATAAATGTTGTCGGCATTAAATAACCCATTGAGGTGTTGATATGCCGTAAAACAAACCAAACCAAACCAAAATCCCATCTTGCTTGCTGCGGCAATAAAGTTTTTAAAATGTACAACAGTGTTTGTCATTTAATTCTTACTTCTTGTTTGAGAAAACATCCTATGCGACTACAACACTATCCCTACCTTACTACCCTCAGATCGATTAATAATATTCGAAACATAAAATGGTGACCCGATAGAAATAAGTGTCGTTACTGAAATTTAGTTTTTAATTTCGCATATGTAAAGATTACCATGGGTAATCTGAAAAACTTTGGAAATTTTAAAAAATGGTGTGGTGGTGGCCATAGATAAAAAAAAATCTTTTAGGGAGGAATAAAAACTGTTTCGAATAATGTTAGTCAAAAGAATTCAACAGTTGACTAAATCAAAAGCTGAAAAACTGATGATTATTTTTGTAATCATTTCACCCCAAGCAAGACAAAAAAATCTGCTAAGACGCAAGGGGGTTACTGAGTATGAAAAAATGAGAAAAAGAAAAACATTATATAAATATATAATTTTTTTTTAGTCATTTCTTGACTGTGGCAAGAATTTTTCAGATTCACATGTATCTGTGTGTATAAAAAACAGTCGAGAGGGAAATCAATACTGCATAGTGACTTGCAGTTTCACAACTAAAAACAATGTGTATATAAATATAAAGGGTGCAATGGGTAAATTGTCGCCGCCATTTTATATTTTTAATTTCGCGCATGCGCGTTGTTTGATTTTGTTGACTGACCAGTATAGTAGGGTCAGTTGGGTACCATCTGTGATATATATTTAAGGATATGATACATATTTTAAAAAATAGATAGGAAAACATCATTTTGCCTCTGTCTTTCAGTTCTAAAGTTTTCCCAATCGTCAGCAGGGAAATTTCTAGCAAGATTTTCCTAAAAATATTTCACATGTCATCAAAAATGGAGTTTGCTATCCTTATGTGTTATTCTATTATTTAGAAAAGGCTAGAATCGATCCGAAACACGAATCACGTAACTTTATGATTTCTTCCGTATCTGTCTATGAGATGAGGTATTATTTACAATATTTACCTTATTCAGACTATTGTCCTCATCTTTGTCGCCATATTTATTACAACGTTTCGGCCGTTGTACGCCACCGCCTTCTTCAGGTGGTTGGAATGTCAAACTGAACCATTTATTTCGCTCACTGGGGTAGACTGTTCTAGTTCCACGTGCCATGTCTAATGGATGTCAGTTATCTCCTGTTAATTCCCCTTTCCAAGTTCTCCACAATCTTAACCAGGTATTGAACTCTTTGGACCCTGTCACTGGATCTAACTAACGTCTTTATCCACTGTGCCATGTGTCCTTAACTGGAAATCTATGGTCAGTCTATGCAATAAGATCGACTTATGTATAAACTCTGTGATGAACTTCACGGCTCACAAGCCATTTATGCACTTTCTCCCAGAAACTGTAACTAATGTCTACTCAGCATAGTTACAGTATAAACCACGGGTGGGCTCTGTGGATTTTGAAGAAAAAAATGTGGCTGAGCAACATATGGCTAGCCACTCAGTGGTGGGCGGAAGGTGTCACGGCCCCGGACATCCATATCGAGATGACATCCAATCAAAGAGTGAAAAATAACAATTTAATTTTTGAAATCGTCTCTGTTAACTTCGTTGTACAGGCGCTTTACAATCTGGTGTGAATGTGGATCCGTGTTTTGATAAGCGAGAGCCCCCCTACCTGAGTCTTAGGAGCATACAGTCAAAGAGCTGGCCCTAGGCATCATCAAACCTTTGCACGTCACTGACTCTACGATTCTACAAGACAGGCTTACCAGACGAGAAGCAATCAAACCCAGGAAAGAAATCGATTGTCATTGAACAGAAATTAAGACAGTTGTAAGAATAAGGTTACAATATGTATAATATAAGAAGCAAATGGCGCGCCACCAATTTGCAGTGATACTTGAATATCTCAAAATATGATGAGTCAGTATTGCAAAAATATGACTAGGAAATGGCGAACCTTTAAATTTTTCTTGTTCTTCTGAGTCTCTACTATTGAATTGGACATGAAGCAACGCGCTTGGGCCATAATCTGTGATCTTCAGTACCCATCGACTATCCACCACACAGTTGCTACTTTTCATACGCCCATGGGATACGAGACTGGACGAGTGAATGTAGGCCATACCCTGAAAGTAAATAGACCAGAACATCGAAGAAATTTAATTAAAAAAAAAAAAAATACGTAAATTCCAATCATCGTTGCAAAAGAATGCCGAGAGAAGTTGAAATATTTTTCTAAAAATATTTTTTTAAATTTATTCTGATTTTTTTTTTTTTTATCCTGTCAAAAATATTAATACATTTTGATGCTGAGGAGAACTTAGTTGATGCAATTATGAACCTAGAATTTCGCGGTTCGAGTTGAAATATTATCGAAGACACTGGCCTTTTTTCCGCGTTTATGCTTTTGAAAAAAGATTCCAATTTAGTTTTCTTTCTAGATTTCTTCAATTCTTAATCAATATGACAATGACTTCATCATTGAATTTATTGGACCACGGAAAAGAAAAGATGGTTTAATGATAACAATACAAAACATTAGAACAAAATACAGAAATTATACTTTTAAGAATTTTTACGATGAAGTTTTTTAATCAAAATAATTTTTCATTTTTAAAAAATTCTTTCTAATCTAATTATACGAACTTCTAAAGAACTTTTTCGGTATTTTGTGGATTTAAGGAATGATATATTTACGTTGACCAAGTCTGATAAAAGAGATTGCTTGAATGTCCAGTCAAGTTTGATATCATCATTTTCCAGTATATCCTGAAAAGAGAAAATAAAAGGTGTGTGTGTATGTATATATATATATATATATATATATATATATATATATATATATGAATAAATATAGTATTAAAGTGTGCTATATTTGTGGGATAAAGTGCTCAGTATCAGAGATAGAGCGTATGTAAATATAAATTTAAAAGTGGACATTGAAGTCAACCCTGAGAATAATACAGGCTGTTTCATGCTGGACGCAATCGTCAGGCCTTACGATTACGTCTAGTATGAAACAGCCTGTGGCCTCTGGGTGTTGTTCTTCAATGTCCACTATTATATATATATATATATATATATATATATATATATATATATATATATATATATATATTATTATTATTAAAAAGTTCATCTATATTGTCTCTATGTTGAAGTTTATATATAATTTATTAAAGTAAATGCTTTGTTTTTAACAGCATGAATGTTCGAGAAATTTCGTAGAAAATATGTGTTCTTCTATACGGAAAAAGTCATTTGATTTGACGAGCTATACCGTTCAGCTACAGAGAAGCGTCTGGTTAGCCGTTTTTATAAAAACACAATCGATCATATCTGCTCAAGAAAATATATAAGTTTTATATATATATATATATATAATAAAAACTTGTGACTGGTCGGGATAATTCCAAAGAGGATATTAACCCATGTAAATTTAAATTAAAGAGAATTATAATAATAAGTCAAGAAAAAACTTTAAAGATCCATTTGGATTAAAATTAATTTCGTGAATATTTTTATATACTCATCTCTTCAGAGCGAAAGTTCTTAATGAATGGAGATAATTCAGCCGGACTGAAATACTAGATTAACAGAAGAAGGGGGAGAAGAAGAAAGAAAAATAACAGATTTTCGAATATAATTTCTTTTAAAACATGAGAGAGTGAAGGAAGAGAAAGAGAAGAAAGAAGAAATAAATGATGGGGTAGCAGTAAAACTAAAATAGAATAAACTGACCAAGTATTTTTTCTTTAAAGGCTTGAACAATTTCTTACATCGTGTGATGTGCAGTGTGATCGAACTTGAAAGAGTTGCTGTAAATTGTCCGATTGAGATTGTTATTTTAGGCAGCAGTAATCCTCACAAATTCAAATTAGATAGACTAATAAAGATAACACTAATAATAATAAATCCAATATAAATAAATTAATTAAAATAAAGTGACTTTTAATTAAAAAAAAATAATAGGTAACAAGATAGATATGTAAATCAGTATATCGATAAATATAGAATAAATTTAGAATTTAAACCTAGTAGGCTAAACATAATAAAGATAAACCTATATATTGAACAATAAAAAAAATTAAAATCCTCCGACACATTGGGTTGTATATTAATATTCTTTCGTTTTTATTATTTCATTTAGATTCCTCGACTAGTTTCGGCCAACATGGCCATCATCAGGAGAAAAAAAAATTATATAAAATATATGAGTTTTGTCGCTACACAATGCACTGGAGTTAGTTCGTGCGAGCTCTTCAGAAATCACGAAACATTTTGGGGACACAAGCACACACACACACACACACACACACAGTGTATGTGTGCCTAGGCACATTAATAAGTACGAAGCCGAATGTTGTCGAAAGCATTTTTACGAAACATTTCCTATGACAATTACTACTTTTTTTTAAATGATCGTCTCATATAATTTGCTATATTTATGGGGTGAGAGGAAAGTGCTCAATATCGGAGATCGAGCTTTTGTGACATGCTCTAAAGTCACTATCCAGTGTTTATTTCTATTTTCATAATCTTAAATTTATGGATTATTCCGAACATTGGGTTTCAGAGATCTCTTTTCAATGAACATCTAGTCTTTTTGTGAATTTCTTAGTGATTATCTCTCTCATGTGTGCGTGCATGGTTGAAGTATAGAAAAAAATAAATTCGTTTAAGATAATCCCTTTGCGATACTTAAATTTATTAAGTTTGTACAAAATTTCTCAACACTAATTTTTTAATTGTAAAAACTAAAAACAGTAAAACAAAACAACAAAAAACAAAAAAAAAGTTGTTGTTTTTTTAAATTTATTTTGCAGGGAGGTCTTTAAATAAATAAATAAAAATCCTCCAAAAAAGCACACGCCTATTTTTTTTCTACAGCAGGAACTTTTAATATTGCTGTAAAATTAAGAATCGAATTAATTCTTGGTGATTTGGTCAAATTCGATTGACAATTTCACACAGATATAGTGTGAAGTCTGTAACGATTTCAAGATCATAAGTTCTTCGTTTTTGTCTTCTTTTGTCCCCCCCCCCCGTTATGTTCCGACAATCCTCGTCGTAAATAAATAACACCAGGTGGATACTAGAAGAAAGGTTTATTGTACACAATCAGTACAATAGGAAATACGGTACAGTTATACACAGGTCAATCTAGTAGTGAATGCCACCAATTGGAATATCGGATGTGATTTCGTCGTCTCTCTCACAACTTCTCTCGTCTTCCGTAGACTGTTGACTTTATAGGTACTTACTACCTATCGTGTAATCATTCATGGGGGTGCCGGGTTCTTCCATTACATCACGCCCCCTATAAGAAGCTGAATTTTTAAAACCTAAAAGTTGTAATCAATGCAAGCAGTTTTCTGCTTAGACTCTTTCCTGTCAATTCTTGTTGATTTGGTCAAATTCAGTTGACAATTTTTAGTTTAAGGAAAGAATAGTTTTATCGTTTTCACTCTTTTCTTTCTTCCTTTCATTTCTTTCTTTCCTTCATTACTTTACTTCCTGTTTTTCTTTCCTTCTGTCTTTCTTTCCGTCTGTCAGTCTTTCTGTCTCTGTCTTTCCCTGCTTTTTTCTGTTAGATAGAAAATAAATCACTCTTCTTCATATAGTCTTCACATGTTCCTTTTACTAGAATAGAGAAAATAAATGCAAATCATTTTCTGACGATGATCAGATCTTCTTATCGTATTGAATTTTCTTTCTATTTATTTAAATTCACATTTGGACATTTTAAACAAAATAAACAGAAACTTAACAAGATTTTTCAACCGACCAAATTGATAACATGAACAGAAACCTGTATAAAAATACTTCTCATCTCTCAATACAGAGTTCCATCAATCATGAGAAAAATCTCAAAATAACACACACATTATATATATATATATGATAAAAAGGCTTAAACACTAATATTCCATGGTCATAATTTATTCCATTGGAATCGTATATATATATATATATATATATATATATATATATTTTGTTGCACCGGCCTCTAACACAAGGGAATTACACCGGTTCTCACTATATATAGTGCCAGTAATACCTACCCGGTGTAAGTAGCGACAGTACTAGTTTCCTACCTTTGTATCTGTGATGTTAAATATACTTGTTCCTTAAACCAACTTCGACTTGATTTTCTTATTTTTTACTATTGTGCCATGACACAACAGATTGGCGACGTCGGAATCGAAAAGATATCACTGCAGACAATCACCTAAAGTGATTGAAATACAAGGATTCGCAAGATTTTTACGGCAAAACACCTTCGTCATTTCAAACAGATATGTGGATACGCAAGGATTAATAGCAAATTAGTTACTACAATAGTAATTTGTCGACTTAAAAAAAAAAAATTATTAGAAACAACCAAAAATTTGCTACCAAAAGTCTACAACGTGAGAACGCGAGTAATATTGTCAATTATAGTTGAAAATACTGACACCAAGGGTTTCGAAAAAAAAAAAGAGGTTCACTGTTTTCTTTACAAGAAACCAGAGTTTTTTTTTTTTTTTTTGTCACGGTAAGATTTTTTTTTTCTCCTCTTCAAAGTTAAATGATTTGTCGAATGAAAAATATATATTCGCGTAAGTCATTTGTGCTTAACAAAGACTGTTAAAAATTCGAGTCATATTTGTGCAAAAACCACAAAGAGGTTGGAAAAAATTTTTGTGACTTTCCCATTAGTCGACACTCCTTAAAGCGACGGATTTTTTTGTTTTTTACGAGAAATACATATTTCTTGTTTGTGTATTAGTTGAGCAAACTAATTTTAGTAAGCAAGCCTTTGGGAAAACTGATTTGTTTAATACAAGTGTAAACTGTATGCTGCGTAAATTGAATTCGTAACATGGACGCAGAATTAAGAGTCTCTTCTTCAATTGTTCAAATTTCAAACGGAACAAAGTCTCGCGTTGCAAAGGCAACAACTTCAACAACAACTTGAAAGTGAGGAGAAATTTAAAAAAGAGTTGTTGGAACAACAGAAACGCGTCGAACAAATCTTTATGAAAACACGGGAGGAACAGAGGAAACTTCTGGAGGCAACACAGTTAACGAATGCAAGCGAGAATCATAACGCATTCTCCCAGACGGCTGTGTGGAACGCTATTGAAAGTTTCAATTATAATCCAGAAGATGATGTCACGTTTGCTCATTTCTATAGAAGATATGAGGATATTTTTGTATCGGATTGCGGTACATGGACAGACGCTAAAAAAGTTAGGTTTCTGCTAAGAAAATTGGGAACTGTCGAGCATACAAAGTTCGTGAATTTTATCCTTCCAAAAAAGACCAGTGAGTTGAACTTTCAAGAGACAGTTACTCTACTATCGGAACTGTTTTCTACAAAAACTTCTTTTTCACAGGAGATATAAGTGTATGAATGTCACTAGAAGAGAGGAAGATGATTACACTACTTATGCAAGTATTGTAAACAAGCATTGCGACGACTTTAAACTGGAGGAATTATCATCAGATAATTTTAAATGTTTAATATTTGTGCAAGGGGTGGTTTTAGGTAAAGACGCTGAGATCAGGCGTCGTGTTTTAAATAAACTCGAAAATGAGCCGAATTTAAAACTACAAAGCTTAGCGGAAGACTGTGAACGGTTTGTTGCGTTGAAACAGGACAGTCGTGACATAGAGGAAAGCGGAGTGTCGCACATAAAAAGGTCCATCAGAAGAAAAATTTAACTTAAAAAAATAACCAGAGGAAAAAACGGAAAAGATCCACCTGGACCGTGTTGGACGTGTGGAGATACTCATTGGTACAATGAGTGTCCCTACAAATTCAAACAATGTGACAACTGCTACCAGAAGGGGCATAAGGCATCACATTGTAGGAAAAAATCTGGTAGAAAGAAGACATCCATTAAACTAACGAAAATTGAGCCTGAGGAACGAAATATCCGGAAATTTGTACAGGTCAAAATGTTTACAAAGTAAGACTACAGCTTGATAGTGGGTCTGATATTTCCATCATTAATATACAGACATGGAAGAAGCTTGGGAGACCCACTATGATTAAATCACATAAAACGGCGAGAAGCGTCAGTGGTGAAAAAATCACCTTCGAAGGAGAATTATTGACGAATATTTCTTTTCAGAATAAGACCGAAAAAGCGAAAATTTTTGTCATGCGAAAATCAAATAACCTCTTTGGAACGGATCTGTTCGAAAAATTTAGACTATGGGATTTGCCTTTAAGCTCTTTTTGTCAAAAAGTTGAGGATTCGAATGTGGAGGCAGAAAAACTTAAGAGGGAGTTAAAAGAATTTTCCAGACGTATTTACAGGCGGTCTTGGAAGGTGTACAAAAGCAATAGCAAAATTTGAAGTCAAAGAAAATGAACAGCCAGTGTTCAAAAAGAAAAGAAAGTTTCCATACGCCGCTATAGAACAAATAGATGGTGAATTAGAAAGACTCGAAAATATGGGTGTCCTCGAAAAAAATGATCACAGTAAGTGGGCTACGCCAACAGTTTACATTAAAAAGAAGAGCAAGGAGATTAGGGTTTGTGCCGATTTCTCAACAGGTTTAAACAATGCATTAAAGGATCACCATTATCCCCTTCCGAGCCCTGAAGAAATATTCGCGAAACTGAGTGGAGGGAAATATTTTTCTAAAATCGACCTCAGTGACGCGTATTTACACATCCCAGTCGATCAGGAGTGTTCAAAGCTGCTATGCATCAATACCCATAAGGGTTATACAAGTTTAACAGACTTCCTTTTGGGGTCAAAGTCGCCCCTGCGATTTTTCAGCAAACAATGGACATGATGTTAAGTGGGCTGGACTTCGCAGTAGGGTACCTGGACGATGTGTTAATGAACAGCGCTAGCAAAGAACAACACAAAGTAAACCAAGTATTCAAAAGGATCCAGGATTATGGATTTAAACTGAAACAAGAAAAATGTACCTTTTTCATGGAAAAAATAAAATACTTGGGGCAAATTATCGATGAACATGGAAGAAGGCCGGATCCAGATAGATCGAGTGCAATAAGGAACATGCCTGCTCCAGAAAATATTGCGTCTCTACAAAGTTTCTTAGGGTTGGCGAATTATGCATAAACTAAGATCACCATTAAATGAATTGTTAAGGAAGGACCAAAAATGGGTCTGGACGCAAGAGTGCGAAGAAGCATTTCAGGAAATTAAAGATATATTAACGTCTGACTTGTTTCTGGCACATTATAATCCCAAGCGTGATATTATAGTTGCAAGCGATGCCAGTGCCTATGGCATAGGAGCGTGCATACTACACAAAATGGATGATGGAAAAATAAAACCCATAGCCATGCATCCCGTTCACTTTTACCAGCCGAAAAGAACTACTCGCAAATTGAGAAAGAGGCGCTAAGCATTATATTCGCAGTAAAGAAATTTCATCGTTTCTTGCACGGTAGACAATTTCTGTTACAAACAGATCACAAACCTTTACTAACGATTTTGGATCGAAAAAGGACTACCAAACATACGGCGAATAGACTCCAAAGATGGGGTACCATTCTTCTGAATTATAATTTTCAAATGGAATATGTACCATCTAAAAACTTGGTCATGCAGATGGCTTATCAAGGTTAATACCTAAGCACACAGAACCATTGAGGATATGGTAATAGCAGCCATTCAAGCGGAAGTTGAAGTAAAAAATACTTTGTGACACGATAAGAGAACTTCCAGTGACGCTTGATGAGATTAAGAGTAAGGCAGAGGTGGACGAATTTATTATAAGCACGAAAGAAAAAATCAACAGTAACCAACTGGATGAGGAAATTTATTCAATTTGTGATAACGTCCTGTTATATAGCGACAGGGTCGTAATTCCTACGACATTACAGAAAAGAATGCTCAAGGAATTCCATGTAGGACATCCAGGCATATCAAGAATGAAAAGCCTTGTGCGCTCTTTCGTTTTCTGGCCAAACATGGATAAGGATATAGAAGAAAAAGTCAGGGAGTGTAGAGGATGCGCATTAGCTATTAAAGCTCCTCCGACTCAATTCGGATCGTAGGCAAAACCGGACCGACCTTGGTCGAGAATTCACTTGGATTTTGCTGGACCGTTAGATGGTTTCTACTATCTCATTGTTATAGACAGTCTAAGTGGCCGGAAGTACTGAAATGCAAGAACCCCACATCCTAGGCAGCTATTAACTTCCTGTATGAACTATTCGCTAGGTTTGGAGTTGTAGACTGCATTGTCACAGACAATGGAACGCAATTCACGTCTACCGAATTTAAACATCTCTGCGAGGATTATCTAATCGAGCATATAACCATTCTACCATACCATCCAAGAAGCAATGGGCAAGCGGAGAGATTCGTGGATACGTTCAAGAGAGCACTGAGAAAGGCTAGTGGATCACCGACGGATAAGTCAATCCAACAGTTCTTACAAGTTTACAGGGTCACCTGAATGCAAACATCGAAACGTCGAAGACACCTGCTGAGGTCATGTTCGGACGCAAGGTTAGATCAATTTTCCACAAGTTGTTACCAAACCAGGATAGGCCAAACCTCAAAAACCAATAACAAAAAACGGTGTATAAAGTTGGCGAAAGAGTTTTCTACAAGATGCATAGAAATAATAGGACCTTTTGGGGAGTCCGGCACTATTGAGAAACAAATAGGCAACATGGTCTATATGATTAAGGGACCAGATTTCGTGCACAAACGTCACACTAACCAAATCCGGAAAAGATACTCGAACAGTGAGGTGACCAGATCGCCCGAGGAGGACATCATGGACACAGTGTTTGATACTTTTCAGGTGCCCATACCAGAGACAGCTCCTGAGAATAGGTCAGAAAGAAAACGGAAATCAACGGAGTTGATTAGGTGAACCCAAAACAAAAACGTTATTAATTCCCAGACGGGATATTTTCAAAGGTGGGTGTTGCACCGGCCTCTAACACAAGGGAATTACACCGGTTCTCACTATATATAGTGCCAGTAATACCTACCCGGTGTAAGCAGCGACAGTACTACAACTGCCTAGCTCAGTAGTACCAGTTTCCTACCTTTGTATCTGTGATGTTAAATACACTTGTTCTTTAAACCAACTTCGACTTGATTTTCTTATTTTTACTATTGTGCCACGACACAACATATATATTCCATTGGAATCGTAAATTTAATATTTACCACTAATATTATATATATATATATATATATATATATATATATATATATTATACAGGGTGTCCATAAAGTTCGTGTGTATTTTAAAAAATTCATAATTTTATTTGTATTTGCGATAGAAATAATTTGTAAAAAGGATTAGAAAGAAGTAAATCTATATTTTTTTTAAGGTTTTATTGAAATTTTATTTAAGTTTCCACATGTACTCCCTCATTAGCAATACAAAGGGTAATACGATTTGCCAGTTCACGGAAAACATTTGCCAACTGATTTACAGTAATTCCTGAAATCACATTAGTTATTTTAGCTATACTTAAAACTAGGTACATTAAACTTTATAACATTTTTAACAGATTATTTCTATCGCAAATACAAATAAAGCTATAATTTTTTAAAAGTGCACACGACCTTTATGGATACCCTGTATATAGCCAACAGTAATTGTGATTGGATGCTACCATAACTGAAAGAAAGAAGAATCAATTGTATTCAAGTAGTGTTAACCTTGCCAGTAGAAAGTTAATATTAAAACGGAAAAAAATGGCGGAAAAATGAGCGTCGATGATTGTTTTGGCAAAGTTGTAACACGCTGTGATCTTTGAGTGCGTGACGTGGAGGTTAGTGTATGCGCGCGCATGCTGAGAGTTATGAAGCGATCAGCGGTACGGCAATAATTGGCTGCATTTTTCATTTTCTTTGTTATTATCAGAAGCAACGTGACTGGAGGCAACGAATTGTATTAATTCGCCGTACAGATGCAAACGTTTCAATCCGATTGCTTGCATCGAACGAATCTCGGTTCTCCAATAAAGTCTTGTCGATCAAATTTTGTTAAATGCTTATGTTTTTAGTCAATACTGGATAATTAAGCTAGAATTCTCTTCTATATCCAGTCAATATAGATTCTCTTTTTTTCGTCCGCCATTTTGCTCACTGTTAACTCCACCAAATTACTTTTTCAATCAGCTCAATAGAATTGACAGGAAAGAGTCTAAGCAGAAAACTGCTTGCATTGATTACAACTTTTAGGTTTTAAAAATTCAGCTTCTTATAGGGGGCGTGATGTAATGGAAGAACCCGGCACCCCCATGAATGATTACACGATAGGTAGTAAGTACCTATAAAGTCAACAGTCTACGGAAGACGAGAGAAGTTGTGAGAGAGACGACGAAATCACATCCGATATTCCAATTGGTGGCATTCACTACTAGATTGACCTGTGTATAACTGTACCGTATTTCCTATTGTACTGATTGTGTACAATAAACCTTTCTTCTAGTATCCACCTGGTGTTATTTATTTACGACGAGGATTGTCGGAACATAACGGGGGGGGGACAAAAGAAGACAAAAACGAAGAACTTATGATCTTGAAATCGTTACAGACTTCACACTATATCTGTGTGAAATTGTCAATCGAATTTGACCAAATCACCAAGAATTAATTCGATTCTTAATTTTACAGCAATATTAAAAGTTCCTGCTGTAGAAAAAAAATAGGCGTGTGCCTTTTTGGAGGATTTTTTTTTTATTTCTTTAAAAACCTCCCTGCAAAATAAATTAAAAAAAACAACTTTTTTTTTTGTTTTTTTTTGTTTTGTTTTACTGTTTTTAGTTTTTACAATTAAAAAATTAGTGTTGAGAAATTTTGTACAAACTTAATAAATTTAAGTATCGCAAAGGGATTATCTTAAACGAATTTATTTTTTTCTATACTTCAACCATGCACACACACATGAGAGAGATAATCACTAAGAAATTCACAAAAAGACTAGATGTCCATTGAAAAGAGATCTATGAAACCCAAGGTTCGGAATAATCCATAAATTTAAGATAAATTATGAAAATACCGTTGTTTGAGCCCGACTTAAAAAAAAATTTAAAGCAAAGAAAAAAAACAATTCGATAAAAATAGCTTTGCGACTTAGAAGGTACCTGTCGTAATTTCTGTCCACATGGCTTTGTACCATAATAAACTAAGCTTAGTAAATATTTAGAAATAGAAATGTCGTTCAAAAGCAAACGTTCATTCATTTAAAAAAAATACAAATGAAGTCAAAAATAAATAAAATCAAACTCGGTTTTTCAGAGCGGTCGTTATATGACAGGTATTATAAGAAATAAACCCTATTTCCAACACAATTACATCCATACATGCCATATTAAAACACGCCCAAACTTTATTTTCTATCCAATAAACGACAATATTATAAACATGCTAAAAGGGGTTCACAATTTGTTCATGTAACGTTTAAATCAACGTGCCTATTGGTTATAAATTAACATCACCATGTGAAATATTTGACCAATCAGAGAAAACTAAAACCTTATTTTTTTCGAGCTTACTTTCGGGAAAAAATTCTTATAAAAACTCACATATTTCAATTTTCAAAGAGCAGAGACGCAGCTGTCTCGAAGCGGAACACAAGAGAAGACTTGGCTATAGAGCTTTTTCATTCCCTCGAAGCGCGGGAAACGAATCATCTCCAACAGCTCGGATGGTCTGTGAATCTTTGCTGATGATCATGTGTCGGCGATTTCAAACGAACATCTTCAACAACTATAAAAATGATCAATGAATCTCCGCTAATAAGTCTTTTTTTTTCTTTTTTTTTATAAACCACATTTTTTTCTGTGAACCAAATACCCAAAGACTTTTCCCTATTTTTAATCCTTTTTGACTCGCTTGAATTTATGTACATATGTTTGTAAATACAAATAATTTAACAGGCATACAATCGTTTTCTTTATTTTTATTTTATTATTTGGAACGTTCGAATTTTTAATATAAAAAAACTTGGACAACTGAATTTCCTACAGTATGATAATCGAGCAGCCGCCATCTTTTTGACGTCACAACCAGAAAAATAAACCTTTTTTTTCTTTTTTTTTTTTGTCTGCTGACCAAAGTACTAAGACACTTATTGATCTTTTTATAAAAAGCTTACCTTACTCAAATTTTGCACATACCTACAGCTAGACTCTGGATTGTTAGGATTTCATTATCAATATATTAAGAATGTCAACATTTTCTGGACGTTCTGCTATAATGTTAAATCCATTTTCTTGTTGGCAAATATTATAGTGCTTTATCAAACAACTAACTGCATAGCTATATTTTTCTGTGGGTTTTATTCTTTTGCACAATGTTGTGAATATTTAAGGTGAGCTCATTCGGATTTACTATTTTGAAAGAAACAAAGAAATATTGTGACAAACCTGAAGGCTGCCTTTAGAACAATAGGCAAACAGAACACACAGATTTGGGGGGTCAACGCAAGATCCAATAAAAAGGTTTATATTCTCATGGCTTAGGTCCCGCATCTAATGTAATGAGAGAAAAAACACATGATTGGTTTGAGTTGGTGCACTGAAATTAGTATGTTTTTGTAAAATAAATTTTACAATAAATATGAGAGACATACATATTTGTGTAGATAGATAGATACAGAATTAAATAGATAGATACGAACTGAGAGAGACAGGCACGGTGGAGCAGTGGATAGCAGCTCGGATTGAGGAGTTGTAGAGCCGAGTTCGATTTCCAATCGAATCCATTACATTCACTTACGTGCTAATACCCTTGGGAAAGGTATGAATCCTCTTCTTTTCCCAGCTATGGGTAAATAGCAGGGTTCTTTAACCTGGCAACTGGTCTACTGCAGAAAGAAATAGCAACCTACTGCGGGAAAATAATCTGCCTCGAAAGATATATATGATGGCCCGTAACTGACTGACCGGTAAATACATACATATGACCTTCTACAGATACATTTTTGAGTCATAGATGTAATGATTTCCGAAATTTAGTTTATTTCTTCGCAAAATGAAGAAAAAAGTAAGCTTGAATCTAGGGTATGTACTTTGAGAAGCAGGATACATTTATTTATTTTTTTTAGTTCTAAAGGGAATTTTCCGATCCTTCCCAAAAATATTAATAATTTTAAGATTTTTTTGTTTTACTCTTTAAATGATTTTCACGACTACTCTTTTTATTAAAACACATAGTTTATTGCATGTTGCGAAAAAAAATTCTGCTCTACTCATAATAATGAAGTCTTCCTTTGTATAAAGCACCTAAGTGTAACTGCACTTATTAATAATGATTATTATATTATAAATTTTTAAGTTTCAAAGCGATTGGAGCATTGATTAAATTTAAAGCGGGAAGAGATCCAGTTTAGAAAATGGATGAAACTCATAGCAAAGGCTTTAAATCGATTGATTGAATCAATCAAGAATAGCAAAATATACGTATGATTACTTATTCTTTATTTTGTAAAGTGGTCTTTTAAAATTCGATTACGCGCCGTGAAATATAAGAGCGGGAATTATTTAGTATACAAATTTCGCACAAAGAAATCAAACAGTTTGATTGTTGTATTTGCACATCTTTGGCAGCGGCGTCTTACCTGCTTGAATTCCAAGTGGTCGGATCTGCTTAGAGCTACATGGCTTTTACAGACACGCTTTATGGCCACCACAATGCCACGATAATAGCCCATAGTGAACTTGTGTGGCTGAGGGTTGGACATACTGACAGTTGAGCCATCTCTTTCCATCGACTGAGTCTTGAAGCTTACCTGTGAACGAACAAGATTATCAAATATAAACAAATATATATATATATATTTATCTTATTCATGACCTGGGCCACAAATATATATATATATCTTATTCATGACCTGGGTGATCATGTCTCACGTCCTAGGTTTACGGCCACATCACGCTGAAACACCGGTTCCCGTACGATCACCGAAGTTAAGCAACGTTGAATCTGGTCTGTACCTAGATGGGTGACCACTTAGTAATACCAGGTGCTGTAAACTTGAATGTGCGTGTGGTGTAATGGATAATGGCTCGGAATTGTCAATCGGAGAGCTGTTTCTATTCCAGTCAGCTTCGTCATATTCACTTATGCGCAATAACCCTTAGGGAAGCTATGAATCGACCTCTTATCCCCCAGATATGGGTTAATTAGTAAAACTAATTATCTCCAAATGTTACGTCCATGGTATTTTCAGTATAGTACTGTAAAACCATATCTTTTTTTGGTTTAAGTCCCCTCTTCATCTGTGCGGAACTTGTCCAGCATTCACTGCCATATAGGAAGATTGATATTACAATTACTGATATCCTTCCGGGGGAGATACTTTCAGACTTAAGTATAAATACGACCAATGAGTAAGCACTGGTCTGGTTTACATGACAGCATCTAGATTGACACTTCTGCCTAGGAACAAACTGTGTGATCTGCTTAGGGTCAAAATCTCGCTTTGGGGTCCTCTGCCTGGGTTCAGCGAAGTATCACTGAAAAAGTGTAACACACACACACACACACACACACACACACACATGAAAGACAAACTAATTCTAAAAACAACGGTCAACTGCGTAAATTCGAAGCTCTTCAGTAAAATTAATGGAGCACTTTGGCTGCTTGGCGTTTGTTTACGTTTGTAAAAACAATACGCTAGATTTGACTGATTCGTTCTGTCGAGTGAAGATGGCTCAGTGGTAAAAGCTCTGACTGACACCAAATCGTTTGGGTCTTGTTGTGATACAGCGAAACAGTACTGTCTATAAAGGCAGAGAGTTCGACTGTTCGAATGACATCTATAAAGGCAGAGAGTTCGACTGTTCGAATGACATCTATAAAGGCAGAGAGTTCGACTGTTCGAATGACATCTATAAAGGCAGAGAGTTCGACTGTTCGAATGACATCTATAAAGGCAGAGAGTTCGACTGTTCGAATGACATCTATAAAGGCAGAGAGTTCGACTGTTCGAATGACATCTATAAAGGCAGAGAGTTCGACTGTTCGAATGACATCTATAAAGGCAGAGAGTTCGACTGTTCGAATGACATCTATAAAGGCAGATCGCGCCTAGTCTAAAAGAATACAATATTCTCTTTACAAGCAATTTTCCAAGCGTAGCTTAGATGTATGCCGAAATTATGGAGCACCTAGTGAGTTCGATCACTGGGTGCCCCATACTCACTACTCATTCGTATTTGTTCTAGCGAGACAAGCTTGCTAACCATTACACCGCCATCGGAGTGCTCACGAATCTCCAACTATTATATTTAGCCCCCCCCCCCGAAGAGGCCGGTTTAACGTGGGTTCCCCCGAACCCGTAGGATCGGCCTTTTTGAACCTCCCTGAACGAGAGTCTGCCCTTCGGCGGGGCCTCGTCCGGGTTCCTTTCTGCCCAAAAGCAGAGATTTCGACCAGCTCAGCTGGAGACGAATCTCCAACTACAGACACGTACAGTATTGACTACTGCATTTATGGGAATGGTGGGGGGGCATACCAATTATCGTCCGTAAGTATGCTACAACAATAAGTAAAGTGGATTGACCAGCAGGAAGATATTTGGAGAAGTTGGTGTTTCAATTGTAAACAGAGAAAAATGACATTAGCTAAAGACATGAAAACAAGCAAAGCGCCATTTTAAAAATAAACATCGCAAAGTAAAACGTGCACATTGGGCGAAGACATAGATAAAAACTGATTTCTTAACAGTAATTTTAGCGACGAATGTAGAGTGACATTGGAAAGACCTGGTGGGTGGGTTAGTATTATTAGACCCCTTCTTCCAAATAATCAACGAACACGATTTATAAGATAACAGTGGGAGATGAGATACTTTTCTTTTAAGCAACCCCCATGGAAGGCAATAAAGCTACTAAGATGTAAGGAATTACTGAGCATATGAGAAAAAGAAAGCATTATTAAAGAACGAGGACAATAAAAGAACGGTATTTAAGACAGATGATGACATTTGACATTGCATTTAAATGGACGGTTGTTTTATGGTTACTAATAAGACTCCAGTGTATGATTTTAAGTTAGTAGTTTTTGAAAATTAAAAACCCTTTTAAATTTTTAACGAAGTGGTCGGCTTATAATGTAATTATAATACTAAATTAGACCCTTACCATCCGTCAAATTAGATAAACAGAACTTTTAGATTTTTGCTTATTTGTATAAAGTAGTAGTATTTTTTTTTTTTTTTTTTTTAGCTAATTTGCCCTAAGCAAGGCGATAATGCCACTGAGACGGAAGGGTGTTACTGGTAGTGAAAGAGAATAAAAATACTTTAGAAGGAACCGGAAATCCAATCCTAAACAGGAATCAAAGGATACACCTCTCCTCCTGTTTAAAAGACCGGATAGAAGTGTAAAACTGACGATAGGTATTCTTTTTTTTTTTTTACCCCTATTAAGGAAAAAATAAAATATATAAATAGTAAACAAATTTTGGGAGTTTAGGCAGAGACGTTAGAAGAATGCAGTTGACGTAGACTTTTGAAGGAACCGGAAATACAGTTCTAAACAGGAAACAAGGGATAAAAAAATCTAATCTTTATTTAATTACATTTTCCTTTCATTTTTTTTTCCCAATCACCGAAAAAAATAATTTGTTGTCATGCTTATATTTTGTCGATGTGTTTCTAAAAGAGCGTAAGTTTACATGAGCTTTTTATGCATGTTTTTGTCATTTTTAAAATGAACGAACTGATCTCTAAAAGAATGAATCAGGCAATATTCTGATACAAAAACTTTTTGTGATGTTAGCCCCCAAATAATTGTATTATGTTATGTTAACCTTGAGTTTCTTGATAAAAATCAAAGAAGAATCAGCAATATTATTGGTCCTGATCTGGCTGCTCGGCTTCAGTCACTTTCCCACCGCCGTAAGGTTGCCTCTCTGTGTCTTTTCTATAAATACTTTTATGGTAATGGTTTGGATGAGCTCTTCGCTTTGGTACCTAGACTTTTTGAATTTAAGCTCAGTACTCGACTGGTGTCGAGATCTCATCAATTTACATTTGAGATGTGCTAGATGGAGCCGTAAGTTCTATGCTAACAGTTTCTTCTCTCACACTTCTCCCTTCCGGCTCAATGCTTTTCAGCTAACTAAATCTGCAGAAGTTTAAATGCAATGTCAGTCGCTATCTAGTGTCTTCCTAATTACTCTTTTCTCTTCCCGTTCATTATTAATGTTTCTGTTCGTAATTCTTTCATGTATCCCCTTGTGGCTTAGCGGCTTTAGTGCCTTGCTTCGGGTGATACCAATTAAAAAACAAAAAAAACAAATAGAAGATCAAAAGAGCAAGTTTTAGCAGTTAATAAAAATCGGCAGTAGAACATTGTAAATAATTTTGATCCTATCAGAAACCCGAGTGAATGTTATTTTTCGAAATCTTGCTTAGTGTCATTCTGATTGCTTAAATATCAGACATACGACTAGGCTTGTCAGTGATTATTGTAGCATCACGCTCACCAGATTGCAGTGTCAGTAAAGCTGTTTTTAGGGTAGTTTAATGTGTGAAGGTTATTACGTAATTTTATCGGGGAAAGTCACGAGTTTGTTGATAACAATCTACGCGTTAATAGTCATCTATTTGTTGGAGTAACAGTGATTTTTCTATGAAAATTTCTCGGACATTCAGGCCAGTAAATGTCGTTAATACCGGTTATTATAAACAGAGCATTTACTTAAATATTTGTATCTATAAAAAGAACGTATAAACATAAAAAAAAAAAAATGTCTTAAAATAATTGTCGGACTTTGTCCATTTCATAATGCGTGACGTCATTTGTTTACATTTGGATAAGCATCGAGCAGATATGAATGTACGAAAGAAAGTCGTGGAGAATTGTAGTTTAAAAACAGTAAAATTGACCTTGCTAACCAAAACGCTCCTCTGTGGCACAATCGGTAATAGCGCGTCAGGCTATATGACGGTTCCGTATTGGATACAGGTTCGATTCCTGTCAGAGGACGCATATTTTCTATGAAAGGTATTATGTACACTATTTACATTATTCGGACAATTGTCCTCATCTTTGTTGCCATATTTATGACAACGTTTCGGCCCTTCAGTATCTGTCTATATTTTGGAGATGAGGTATTATGTACACTATTTACATTAATCGGACTATTGTTCTTATCTTTGTCGCCATATTTATTACAATGTTTCGGCCGTTGTAGACTCCGGCCTTCTTCAGGTGGTTGGAATGTCGAACTGCACCCTTTATTTCGCTCACTGGGGTAAACTGTTCTAGTTCCACGTGCCATGCATTTAATGGATGTCAGTTATCAGTTATCTCCTGTTAATTCCCCTCTCCAAGTTCTCCACTGCTTTAACCGGGTATTGAACTCACACTCTTTGTGCCCTGTCTCTGGATATAACCAACCCCTTTATCCACTGTGCTATGTGTCCTTGAGGCGTTAGTTGGATCCGGTGACAGGACCCAAAGAGTGTGAGTTCAATACCTGGTTAAGGCAGAAACGTTGTAATAAATATGGCGACAAAGATGAGAACAATATTCCGAATAATAGAAATAGTGAATTCGACAATGTTTGCCTATAAGGACGATTGAAAACGAGTTTTCAATAGTGAACGGAAATATGATTTACTGCCAATTTTTTTTTAACTTCCTGTTTGTAAAACCTTCTTTTCTAATTTGACTTCCGGTTGCTAAAATATGAAGAATGTTATTCTAAGTTTCCTACTGGAAATACCAAAATTCTTAAACAAATGCAAAAATTTAAATATCTAGGAAGTGTTTTAATAGAAGATGGGAAAATTCGTCACCGAAAGCTAAAGGCGGATTGGGATAGCGAAAGATGCCTTCCAAAAGCTAAGCAAAGTATTAAGAAACAGAAAAACAATCAATGGAAACGAAGAAAAGAGTACTGAATTGTTATATAATATCGGTGAATACTGGATAATCTTATCACAGACGGAAAAGAGATTTGAGGCAACAAATATGGTTGTACAGAAGGATGCTGAGAATATCATCGACTGAACACGTGAGCAACGACGAAGTTTTTAGAGAAAATGGAAACAAAAAGAACACTTATACGTAGCATCAGAAATATCCAAGTTGTATAAAGAGGAAAGAGGGCTTGGAAAATTTGATACGCGTAGAACATATAGAAAAAAAGAGGGATAAAAGAAAGCAATAGCTTGTTTAAATGGTGAACAGAACAGGGATTAGGAGAGATAACAAAAAGACAAACTTTATTAAGGGCTACAAAGGAAATGAAATTGAAGAGAGCGATGATTGCCCACGTCCCGAAGGGACACTGCACGCAGAAGAATTCATTTTAAGTATTTCGTTATTGACTTTCAATTTAATATTTAAACAACGTATATCTCATTGATAAAACATCTGCAACGTGACTTTAACAAACTACTAAACAAGTTTGTTTTCTCCCACAACATTCCAGTGAAACCAGCTTAATATATCCTTTTGCTATGATAATTCTAGTTGAAAAAGCAAAGATTTTTCAGCATTTTTGCATGGAGTTGCGTGCAGACGACATTCCGTTTGATTTTGGTCTGAAACTGATAAAAACCCTTGTTTACTTGGCGAAAAATTATTGGTACAAAAAGATAAAATACGTTACGATAAAAACTAGTGAGAAACATTCAGCTGTTATACACATCTAACGTCAGATATCTTTTACTACTTTTTAATAGTACAAATTATTACCAGATAAGATATGAAGGTTGTACAAAATTAGTAGACAATACATGAAAATAATAACGGCATGTGTGAGTCTGTGTGAATAGCATTAAATTGTATATATTTATTATTCAATCTTCATTCAGAAAAGTGTTAAGTCTTAGATAATTATTGCCAGAGCGATACTCGATATTTATTGACGAGAGTCAAAAGTAATTCAATGTTTTTGATTATATAAGAAAAAAGGAACACAATTAAACATATTGTACATCAATATAGCTATACATCCCAGGTTCACATCACTGCTTCTCAATTCTCTTCCGATGGCCGTTTTCAACCTACGAATAGTGGAATGTATCTCAGCCTCGTAAATTTCAGCTGGCTGCTGATATAGTCAGTTCCTTACAGGAGTTTTCACTTCTTTTCATCTCTGCTACAAGAGGCAATGAGGGGCAGACTTTATGATAGTAATGAAGAAGTAAAAACTGCTGGTTCAAAGAGAATACAACTTAGGATTCAATCAAGTAAAAAACGGTCAACTTCGTCTCAGTGACAGCCATTTTGCTGACATTTGTGAAATTAAGATGGTATTTAGAAAAAACAAAAAAGCTGGGTATAATCATGAAGTATATTTTTTCTGGTCAATAAGACAATCTTATTTTGCTAAGGCTTTTTTTTTCATACTAAACTCGGCGTAGTTCTGGCATTTGCTACTTAGCATCTTCTTTCTGAAGCCGGCGCATTTGGACGCAAGATATTTGGATTGTGTTTTGTTTGTTTTGAAGTGAATATAGAAATATAGAAAATGGGAAGGGAAAAAACGACAATGTTTTATCGAATCGGATCTTAATTGTGTTGGCAATCCTTCTGAATGATAAACAGTGGCTCGTTGACATCATTTTTCCACGAGTGGAAATAGCATTTGATGAAAAGGATGGCCGCTCTTACTGAAAAGAGACGCAGCTTTTTGAACGTTACGTAGTGGGTGGGGTGGAGGGAAATCTCTAGCAACTTACTGGCTACTCACCTGACTGTCGGACTTCTTATTAACTGTTGATAAGCGTATTTCATTATAATCCACTTTCCACAACATCTTGGCCAGTTCTTCTTCGAATATACGACGCCTGAAAAATTTAGTTGACTTTAAATGTTGAATAAGATAAAAAAAAAATCTTGGTGTATAATCTTGAATAGCGCTATTCTATCAGTAACACATTATTCTTGACAACCAATAAACCGTCTAATTCTGAATGCATTTATGTTGATAAATGATTTGCAATGCATTTTTCTCGTAAAACCATTTGCAATGTATTTATATTATATTATATATGTTTGTTTTTGTTTAGTAGCATAACAACCCATATGGTTTATTTAATGCCAAAATCTAAATTAAACTTTATACTTAATTCAAAAGAATGACATTTCATGATTTAATTATAATTACCTAGCTTTATTTTTTTTAACCAAATAATCTTACAAAATCTAACGAGGCATGAAAATTTGTTTCTCCTCATAGCAAATTGTTATATTTTTT
>CAHIKZ030002923.1:130000-167996 GCA_903632075.3 Acanthosepion pharaonis | reverse complement strand
ATGTAGTTAAAATGAAAGAAATGTCGACGTCTGACGTTTCGGTTTAATAAACCTTTTTCAAGACAATATTCATTAAAATACAATTCAGTTCAATATGATAAATACGATGGACATAAAAACACAAGTCTTATTCAGAACAGATAACTGAAAATTTTTAAAATGATCAGCCTTCCGTCTAACATGGTCACGCCGTCGTCACATGGGCGCCGCTTTCATAACGTATTCCTAAAAGTTTGTGATTATTTTGAAATGAAAAAAAAAAAAATGAAAAAGAAATTCTATTAGGTTCTAAAATTCTTATGTGTATGCTTGTCGAGCATCAATCTCACTAAAAAGGGGAAATATTAAAAATGCAGGAGGTCTAGTATTCACCGTGCGTGAGATGGATATTATACCTGCTTCATAAATCCTCCTGAGATTTTTATTATGAAAATATTTTAATACTTTCACGGAATCGAAATCGAAATTTTCTGATCTGCTTTAGTTGTGTGTACAACTAAAGCATTGTTAAACTTATAGAGACGAATATCTCGTTTATTTCAACGAAAACACGAGATTTTATGGACCTACCTGTTTCACCCACATATTTTATTCACAATTTTTTGCATGATATTTGATACATGCAAGCATCGGATGTAATATGCTGTCTGCTGGTGCTATTTAATAAACTACGGATAGTCCTAGTAGGTAAATATATATATAATATATATATAGAGAGAGAGAGAGAGAGAGTGAAATACGAATTATTTGTCAATTGAAAAATTTTGGACAGTAACCCAAATTCCTTGCAGTATGAATTTATTCAATGTAATTCAGGTGCGACTGCAAATATATATTAGAGTGCCTCCAAAAACTTCAGATCATCTCAGTGAGGACAAGAAAGTTGGAAAAGGTCAAAAAAGAGTGAGGTTTACAGGAGGAACAGATTAGAGAGTCTTTTTCAAAGTAAATCGGGGTTAATTTTTTTGGATTTGACGGTTTGAGAGGTTTTTGGTCGAAACATGTGCAATAGATGTCTACTTTAATGGACTAAATCATTTCATCAAATCAACAAATAAAAGGTATAACCTTCGGACAAATTTTATGGATTTCAAAAGGTTTTATTCCATTTACAATAAATAATTCACATGATTTGATGAGAAAGAGAGAGAAAATCAATAGATCGTCCAGAGAGAGAAAGAAAAGAAGGATGGGAGGGAGAAGCAAGGAGGAGGAGGGGCTTATTATTATCAAATTTTTATAACATATAGAGCTGTTAGCCGTTGCACGTGCGGTGTTCCGCGGAAAAACCACCAAAGTGTTTGTGCACACGACCTCACACCTAAAATGGTATTTTTTACCTGACTTTTCTTAAAAGAGCCCTTCCATGAACTTTGACCAAAAAGATAGCATAAATTTTTGTTTTCTAAACAGATCTTTTATATATATAATTTGGGTGCTCCAGATCTCCAAAAATGTATTTTTCTTGTATAAAGGAAGTTAAACAAGGTATTTGGGGTTATTTTTCCGACAACCCAGTGATGTCAATTCAACAACGGTTAGCTGTAATGGTTGTCGGGTTGCATTCTCGTTCAGTTCCACAGAATAATGAAACAGACCGCTAAGTTCTAAGACGTCGGAATGACATTAAAATGAGTTTTAAATTGACCCATTGAGAGCTTATTCAAGTTTCAACTAGAATGGATTTCTTTATCTTCAGTTTATCATTCCATGGTTTATACTACAGAGAGACCATCCAAGAAATAAAGAATTTAATAATGGCCCCGGAAACAGACGGACAATTATGCTCAAATTGTTTAGACTAGTGTTTCCTTTCTTTTTTCATCCCGGCGTCCACTTTGGGTGTTTAACATTTTTTTCAAGCCCCTCTACTATGTCAAATTAAATTTAGAATGTTATAAAGAATTCATCTTTCTGAAACCCGATAGTAATTAAACATTGCGCAAAAATAATTTTGGCTATTGTTTTTCATTCATTTTTTATTATAAATGCCAATAATTAAAATGTTAAAAACATTATTTGATAGCTTATATCGATGTTTTCAATGCGATGCTTGATTTGCTGCTTACTGGCTTCAAGTTCTTACTTCGGTTCAATTGATATCTTATCTCAATGTTTTCAATGCAATGGTTGTCTTTGTTGCATAATTTGTAAGGCTCTTATTCTAAAACAATCATTTTATAAGCTTATCTCAATTCTTTCAATGCGATGGTTGAATTTGGGTCTTACTGGCTAAAGGCTCTTATTCTAGGTTCATTTGATAGCTTATCTCAATGTTTTTCAATTCCAATTAATGACTTTGGTGCTTAAATGCTAAAAAATTACTCTAGGTCCATTTTGATATATTATAGATATGTTTTCAATGCATATGGTTGACTTTTGGTGCTTACTGGCTAAGTTCATTTGATTTCATTATCTCAATGTTTTATCAATATGATGGTTGCATTTAGTTCTTAACATGTGAAGGCTAAGGCCTCTTACCCCGATAGGTTCATTTGATAGCCCTTATCTCAATGTTTTCAATTCAATGGTTGAATCTGTGCTAAGGTTCTTACCTCGGTTCAATTGATATCTTATCTCAATGTTTTTCAATGCAATGGTTGATTTGCGAAAGACTATAAAGGTTCTTACATAGTTTCATTTGATAGCTTATCTCAATGTTTTCAATGCAATGCTTGACTTTGCTTATTACTGGCTAAGGCTCTATTCTAGTTCATTTGATATTTATATCATGAATGTTTTCAATGCAATGGTTGACTTTGAAAACTGGCCAAGGCTCTTAGAATCGGAGTGCATGTTTCTTTCTTGTAATCGTCGATCTCTTTGTTCTGTAATTTGCATATGGTTTTCTTTGTTGAGAAAGAAGCTATGTATAACTGCGTTGAAAGTACATTCAGCTGTATAAGAAGTTAAAAAGCAATGAAGCAAAGTTGATAGAATTCCATATTTAGATACCTTTCAAAATTTCCTTTTTTAAATAATGTGGAATAATTTTTTAAATTTGAAAAAAATGGATAAATATCCCCACCCACTGAGTATATTCACCACCACCACCACCCCGCAAATGAAATAAAAAAACACCCAGGGCCCCTTTTCAATATAACAGAAAATGTTTCATTGTTTTAAACACTGTTATAGATACAAAAAATGAAGCTGTAACTATTTTAAAAGAAAAGTTTTTCAATAAGTCGAACGAAATCTTATTATGGAGTTTAATTTTTCACTCCAAGAAAGGCAATATTTAGCCAAAGACCTTTACTTAGTGAGAAATATTTTAAAAAAGCTCTCAGAGAGATTTTTAAAAGAACAGGTATTAAAAGAAAAGAAGATGACAATTGATTTCGCATTTAAAAGTTGGAAAATCAAAGTTAACTGGAAAATATAGGCCAGAAGAGAATTCCAATTTTGAGGAGTGCAATTTTTTATTACTATAGAATATAGCCATTTCAACTGTGTAATATGACCTTACCGCCAATGTAGCACTGCGCTTGAAATTTATAATATCTAGGTACCAAAGAAAATGTATTTATCAAACATTTAATACTATAGAAATATTTATAGAAAAGATACATCTGAAAATTGGCAGAAATTTTATTTAATGCTAATGTAATAAAAACTCCAGACTCGATTGTTCATCTGATGAGAACCAAATTTCAACATGATACAGACACAAGACCTTTAATAAAAACATAGAAACCTGGTGGTCAACGACAAGGCATTCACCAGGCTTGAAATTTCTTCTGAGTGACATTATGAGAACCAGTTTTTCAACATGGATTTAGGCTGAAAGCCTGTGGCATCTTAGAGGTATGTGGGGTTTTAATTGTTGTTCGAACTTTAAGTGCCACAAGTTAAAATTATACATTCTAAAATCTTAAATAATTAATTTCATAAGTTATCAATTAATTAAATAATTAACTAAAATTATTTCTATATCAAGATAAAATGTCCAGGTTCGTTAATGAAAAAAGAATAGGTAAAACCGAATTTAAATTTTTTTTATGATTCCTTCTGTATTTAATCTGAATATACTTTCCCCGTGAATGTAAAATTGTTCCAATAACTTGGACCGATTTTTAATGTAAATTAAGTTTAATCATCTAATGATTTTTTTTTCTTTTTCTTTCAGATTTAACAATTTAAGTCTTTGGCAATTTAAACCATGGAAAGATTAACAATCAAACAACGATGTTAAAGTTATTGAAGCCTCTTACGTAAATGGACATTCCAATTTATAAATATAAATGATTCTGCTAGCAAAAATGCACACCAGTCAGTGACCTTTGTTGATGCGGATGGTAGTGGCTTTTCAACAGTCTTCCTTGAATTTTCATCAGCCCAAATGCGACAATTCTGTTTATTAATGAACCCACCAAGATGAAAATGGGGTTTCATCACTAAAGAGGTTTTTTGGTGAAAAACTTCATTGGCTTGTCTTTGCTCATGCACCCAATTGACCTGGATCCAGGTGCTCCAAATGGTCAACAGGTTTCAGTTCTTTTGTCAATTGATTTTTGTAAGCGTGTAGAGACAAATTTTTTGTTAAAATTCAGATGTAATGTTATTGTTGTGGAGAGGTTTAATTCCTGCGCAATGACGAATTTTTAAATCTGGATTTTCAGCCATGTTCTTGTACACTGCAGCAACGTTTTCAGCTGAATAGCGTAAACGAGCACGCAAATGGTGTTTTCATATCTGCCAACGACCCAGTTTGTTTGAATTTATGAACAATTTTCCAACTGCACTCTTGGTTGGTCGATTATATTGACTAAAAAAATCGCTAAGTGCAAAAAATTTATTTCATGTTGAACGTCCATTTTCGTTGGCTTTAAGAAAACATTTTTTAACATGGTTTTTGATTGTTAATCTTTCCATGGTTGAAATTGCCAAAAGCCTTAAGTTGTTAAATCTGAAAGAAAAAGAAAAAAAAATTAGACCATGTCAGCTCACGAGAATAAATTAGTATAAGATCCATTCGAAGGTCATTTAATGGGCAAATTAGCGATTTCTACAAGAAAGAGAAAATAAAATAAGAAATAGACATAAAAGAGAAGCTTTAGCGATTACTGACAGGTTATGGACAGGATATCTTTAAACGGTTATTTGAATTTGTTCATGCAGAAATCCTGTCGCAAAATAAATAAAAAAATATTCAGCCTGTTCAATTTTAACTCCATATTTTCATTTTATTTTATATTTCATTTCATTTTAAAAAATTAATTTCATTCTAAGCCAAATGGTATTAAAAAAACCTGAATGAATAAAAAGGGATTTTTCCCCGAATTAACGTTTATTTATATATATTTTTAGATTGTTTTTAGTTAGTAATCCTGAAAAGTAATTTGTAATGTCAAAGAACTTTATTTTTGTCGTCATCCTGAAAATGAAAGTATAGCTTCTATGCACTGATATGACTTAATTTCATTTTTCATTTAAGCACTATATTTCAATATATATATGCATTTATATATATGTGTGATTAAGTATGTAACCATCGTTTATCAAATTTAAAAGGCAATAATTTGCATTTTATTTTGATAAAATATTCCTTAAAACTAGACAAAAAGTAATGAGATGTTTTTATTTCATTTTTGTGTAAAAATAAAATCATTCTTATGTGGAGAATAATGACAATAAAAAAGTATACACTGTTCGCAAATATTTCTATAATTTCAATCCATATATATATATATATATATATATATATATATATATATATATACATTTATATTTGAATTTTATATATATATTTTCAGAGTCAAAAATGAAAGATTTATTTTCTCAACAGGTGAGCACATTTTTATTTTTACGTAATACAATATCGTAAATTTCCTGGCATTAATTCTTTTAATTTTCATAAACACATATTTTAAATCTTTTTTTACATGTATAAGAGGTATATATAGAGTTTCAAATAGGATGTTGTGGAACCCAAAAAAGGGGTGTGTGTTAAACCATCGATCTGACGAACTAAGGTGATAAGTGTAACGTAAAATCGTTCAATTTCATTGGATGTAGGGTTTCATGAGTTCAACCAAACTGAGATCGGTTTGATATTCGACGTTCAAAACAAAATGATACAAATTTATAATATGTGCATTTCAATCAAATGAATAAGTAACACGTTACTTATTTTTATAACGTTGGCTTTTCGACTTCAAAGCCCGTATAATCATCTATGTAAAGATACTGTTCGTTCTCCATATTAATTTGATATATATATATATATATATATATATATATATATATATAAAAACGGTATAAAAGCGTACAAGGCATTAAAACAAGAAATTTTATATTGTACAACATGATATATTTAAAGCAAAAAACACACCAGTCGAACGGTTTTAGAGGCTCTCATCAGAACTGTTAACAGGGAACTAAAATTATGAGGAAAAAGAAAAAGAAAAAGTCTGTCATGGATGACATGAATGACTGTGAACTGGTTTTCCGTTTTTGGCCAGTTCACACTCATTATTCCATCTTAAGGTGTTGGAGTCGCTTTACATCAGGTTCAGGCGACCTGCTCTTGTAAACAAAGAGTTTGTTTGCTTGGACTTTGCTGTGCTGCGCTTCTAGCATCTTTGTTGGTATAATTTTTATAATTATTTTTTTTCCCCTGTCCACTCATTCATGTCATCCATGACAGACTTTTCTTTTTCTTTTCCTCATAATTTTTATTTCCCGTTAACAGTTCTGATGAGGGAGGACAGAAACCAAACTAAACGGTGTTTTTGTTTTAAATCTATCATGGCCTACAATAAAATTTCTTCACTTTATGGATTAATACCTTCTATGTATTTCAAACATTTAAATATATATATATATATATATATATATATATATATATAATACTTTCGATCCTTAAAAATCCATTCGGTTATAATTTATTTTATGAATATCAAATATTCATCTCTTCAGGCCGAAATTTTTTAATAAATTATCTTTTTTTGAAACGAAAAGAAAAGGAAAAAGTTTCAAAAATACGGAATAAAATTAATATTATCTGTTTTTTTTGTTGACTCTCTTTCAATATAATTTTCTCCTTGAAATTATCTATATGTTTTACTGTATATATATCCGGATATATATATATATAGGAAATATATATATATATATATATATTTGGAAGTGTTTTTATTTCGACATGATAATTTTTTGTTTTATTACTATATGACAATTTTATATAAAAACTGGTCTACACGACAACTAAACACGGACCTACGTCTTGATAAGAAAAAGACATAACTTTTATATATACATGTTGCGCCAACGCATTACATTTATTCGATATTGTCTCTAATCATGACATAATCGTCCAGCCAAGGACAGAGCAGGATACTACTGATACTCTTTTTTCATCGTATGAAGATCTTTAAGCCTGCCGCCTCTGTTTTTTGAAAAAAATATTTATTTATCATATATTTATTCTTTCTATCTCTTTTGAAGATAAATTTGCATCCAATAAATTTAATACACTTTAAATATATTACTGATATCATGATATATATATATATATAGATAAAAATATATAAAAGGAAACAAAACAAATCTCAATTTTAGTACTGTTTTTCTTTGTCCTATAAAATTTTCTAATAATTCTTTGTTTTATTATCAATAAATGCTTTTTAATACGCCTTTTTTTTCTGCTGTATCCTCGCTTGTGAAATGGGGTCATATCTAGAACTGTTACCCATAATTTCACTTCCAAGCATTATCACTCATTTGGCGTGCCATGTCTAGCAATTCCGTTTTACAAATTTCAGCTTATTTATTTGTCTTTCCGTTCGTTTATTTATAAGGCTGTACCTTGCATTTCTTGACTCAATGTTTTCATTACCTCTTTAAGGCGGTGGAATATTTCATATTTATTCCCTCAATTATTCATCCATCTATTAATTTAATTATAACATATATATAATTATATTATATATAATAATTGCGTTACGTCTCAATTGAATCAGGCTTTTTACTTTCCATGAAATTCGTATAAATAAAAGGGTTTTTTTCCTCAAATAATATAGTCTAATAACCATATATTAGGAAAAATATTTTATATTATACATAGGCATTTGATTTTTTTTTTTTATTCGTAAACCTTTTTCTTTATTTATTTTTATTTTTTTATTATTTATTTATTTTTTTATTATTTTGGTTTAAAAATATATATATATTGAATTATATATATTATTTTCATAATGGAATTTGATTTTTATCATTCGATAGATTTTTCAGTGATGAAAGCAAAAATATTGTTAAATTTGTGAACAGTGTCGGGCAATTCTCTGATCCTATATTTTAACCTCTTTTGACCGTATGCTAACCTCCACGTTTCTACATATATGCTTATAATATGCACCTTACTGCAGTATACTCCAACGTCATCATCATTCAGTAAACCTCTATATTGAGTGGCACTTAGGCCTTGAACTATCGTAATAAAAATTCACATTGGTTAATAGGTTTGAAAACATTCATGATTATATTTCAAGAAACTCAATAACATTTTCATGTTATAGTATCATTAAATTACTCGATTCAGAAATTGGAAGATATTCATCATGTTCCTAACTGCAATATTCTATGATTATATAAATTTTATACTTATATTTTTTAATTATAGGTTAATATATTTTCATATTTTATTTAATATTTTTTAATATTTAAGTTTCATTGTTTTAACGTTGTTACTTATAAAATTTATTTTTATGGTAAATATATGCTCACTTAATATTACACATCATTAAAAATAACAACGGCTATTATATATCCTATATATATATATATTATCATAAAAGAAATAGAAAGCAGGTATGCCACAGTAGGAACTACTTTCTACAGTGGACTGCACAAACGACAGGATGACGAAAGCTAATTCCATCTGCATATGCTCCAATTATATTGCAAAATAAAATTGAGATTCACCTTCATTGTACAATTACAAATAAGACCGTTTTCCAGCGAACATAAAATTGTTACCCTTTTCTCAAAAAAACTAGTGTTTATTTTTTAGACAATGGCGTAAAAAAAAAGAGGTTTTCTAATGAGTGAGTTTTTTTACGAATCCAGCTCATCACATTTATCTTCACTGGGGTTCTGACCATCATTATTAAACGATAAAACAAACACCAATTCTCAGTTTTTTTCGCATCAGATGAATGTCCATGGACACAATAAAAATTATTGTATGCATGATAATGATATACTTTAGTTCGACGCCCAATGCGGCTATCAAGAATCATGACTGAAACAAATTGCCAATGAAATAGCATTAAAAATAATATTACCACAAATGTGACACCAAAATGCACAATGAAAAAATTATCCCACCATTCCTGAAAACACCAAAATGCACATTTCTTCCTGGAAACAAATTTCTGGCAATTTTTTTGATTTTCAATTTGATATTCGCTGCCCAAAATTGGTTTGAGCTACATAGATTGTACAAATGAACAAAGAAACAAAAGCTTTGTCACCGTTATGATGCCTGACACAAAATGCTACATCAGTAGAACTTGCAGAAGATTCTGCAACAAACTACCATAAGTTTGTACTTCTTTTTATATGCTGTGTCTGCTCAGGATGGCGATGATGGATCTCCAATCTTTCTGGATCTTGTAGCTCTTAATATTTTGCTTTTTGTTATTTCTTTCTCACTCTGTTCTATCATCCATTTACTCAAGTTCATCAAAACGTTTTAAGAAAATTATATGCATTCTCTTTTCCCATCTTTCCATCAATCAATCCTTTGAATAATTTTTTTTCAAGACCTTCTTCTCTATTTCGACAAATAATTCCTGATGTTACATTATATAAGTTTTTTTTTTTATATATATTTTCTCCAAAACCTCGTCGTTGCTCTGAAATTTACCTGGTATATGCTCAGCATCCTTCTGTACAAAGCAAAAAATATAACAAGCAAGGGATTCAATCTATATACAAAAATAGAAAGGGGTGTCTTCTCACCAAATTTGTTCAACCTATACAGCAGGCAATAACAAAAGAATTAAAAAATGTAACGTATCCAACCATGGAGGATATTTTCTTAACAAGATAAAGTATTCTTCTCTGACACAGTTATATATTGGATACATCAAAGTGATAACAAAATATCCTAAAAATTAAAACGATGGCCAAAGAAAATTAGAGACTAAGTATATATAATTAATATATATAGATATATATATAAATATAGTGAGACTAAATATACAGGATACATTGCTATCATAAAAGGATATATATGCAAAATTACAAAATTGCGGATTCTTTAAAATTAAAATTAAAAAAATAAAAAACGTAAATTTCCAAATTTTCCTTAAGATGCAGTTAAATGTATTTCCTAAAGATAAGCAGTGTATTAAGAGACAGTAAATAATCTTTAGAAACAAATCGATTAAACCATTATATTTTATTATGAAAATGAAGTTTCCTGAATCACAGTGGATTCAACTCTTGAAATTTGAATATCTTAAATATAATAATTACTATCATTTTTGTTCATATAATCCTTAGGTTCAAGTGAATGTGTTTCCATAGGATTTACACTATATTTCATAATAATTGTTCTTGCTAACTATAGAGAGAAAATATTATAAGATGAGGGCGAATCCGATTACGTTTTTTTTTTTTCTTTGCATTATAAAACATTTGATTTGCATTTCTTTAGTTAATTAATTGTCCAACAGTTTTTTCAATTCAAACGACTCTTGTACAAAATTTGCATTTATATATTTTTTCATATTGTACGCAAATTTAACCATTTCCTGACAAACATATTATATATTTATTAATCATTTATTAAACACTATTTATATATATTGTATTTCCTCTACGTTTTTATAGTTGTGTATATACAGAAGATCTATATTGGCAATCATTCTGGGGGTTTTTTTTATTACTTAATTATTATCATTATTATTACTATTATTATTAGTAGTAATATTAAAAATTATTATTGAAAAAAACTAGTAATACTGATATTGTATATTTGAAGAATTTTAATGTGGTATCAGATGGTGGAATGTATGTTACAAAAATTCAAAAATTCTATTGGTTTAGTGAAAAGACGCCTTTCAGAAACTAAACAAATTTTTAAGAACTAGGAAGTTTTTTTTAAATGAAAATAAAATCGTTCTGAATAAAATATCATAATTAAATATCCTTTCGGTAAATGGTTAATTAAAGTCGATATTAAATATTGAAGGAAGAAACAGAAGTTAATTTCCAATAGCTAGTTGAAAAATTTTAGCAGAGCCGAAGAAAAATTACAGTAAAAAGATTCTATCATTACTTAGAGTAAGAAAGTAGAGAATGTTGAATGGTTGGCTACGTTGATACGGTTGGAATCTCGGTATAAATAAAAGCTATTATCTTAGTTTCAACTAATCAGACAATTTTAAGTATTCCAACTTTCATTATTTAAGAATTTTGTTTCAAAGATACGAATAGAATATATAGCTTTTCAAAAGCTAAACGATAAAACCACAAAAAACATCATTATAATTTCTAATTTCTCAACCAGATTGACCTGATTTTATAGCAAGTGTTTCATCAATTGTGGTGAATTTTTTTTTATTCTCTTAGCCAACATAAAGTTTATGAATTTATAGGAAATTACAAAGAGATAACTGATACACAAAATAGTAAAGGCTAATATGAACAAATTAAAACCTAATCACATATTAAATACATGCAATTAGATATTTTAATTACAATTTTTTTTATATTATGAACCCAACGGAAGAAATAAAAATCAATATTTAGATGGGAAAACAAAACACAGACACACACAAAACACTTATAGATATATAGATAGATAGAAAATGATATTGAACAAATCATGGAATATATTCTATATATATATAAAACATGTATGTGTTAAAAAATCTACATAAAATCAGTGGAATCATCAAATTAATTTTCCTCAATGATTATCTGCGTTGTGTTTCACTTAAAAACCAAACAAAAAGTGATAAAATGATGCAGTAATTTTATATTTGCTTTCTTTTTTTAGATATCCACTTAATATGTGTCAATAGATTATTGGGACAGAAATTTTGCATAAACTTTCATGTTTTAACAAAGTTCGGTCAATTTCTTTAAAAGAATGAGTACTAAAATATATGATATATTTAAAATGATTTGTGTCCAGTCTTCTAACGATTTCAGCAAATCAAGGATTAACTTATCCAAATTAATATCAAAAAAAAAGCTCAAATTTTATCGACAAACTAATATTTCACCGTTTTACATATGTTGACCATGTCTCGGGTTGCAAATAAATATATTTTCCAACAGAAAATTTTAATCTATCTCACGCACGAACCTTCCTTCTTCTATTTTAATCTTCTAAAGAATTTTCCAAATTTAATATATTAAGATTAATTCTACAAACGTACATATAAGTTTTAGATCAAAATAAAATTATTTTCATTTTTCATTCAAAATATATAAATTTTAGGAATACGATTTACAACATCGCCCACAAATATAGACGTGATCATATTTAAACGGAACACTGATCTTATAAAAAGATTTCATCTGTTTGGATTGTATTGCTTTTATGGCCATCGTCTTTTTCATGTTGATATATATATGGTCTATATTAATTATGTTTTATGAATATGTCCTGAAGATGGTCTATTATATATATACGTCCGACGTTGACATTAAATATTAAAACTGCAAATCGCATATAAATTTTGTTTGTTTTTTAATATATTTTTTATACACATACACATTCACACACACACACACACATATATATATATATATATATATATATTAATATATATATATATATATTCCTATATATATATATATTCATATATATATATATATATATATACACACATGATGGCTATATGCATATATAAATATATATATGCATACATTTATATAAATACATATATGTGTATATATATATATATATATATATATATATATATATATAAATCCATTATTATACGTACATATATAATTATAAATATATATTATATATATATATATATATATATATTTTATATATATACGTTATACATTCATATATATATACATAATTTATATATATATATATATATATATATCTAACCTATAAAGGATAAATGGATATTATCCTCAGCGCAAAGAAATCGGTCCTCGTTCACAATGGGGACCAATGGATAAAAAAACAATAACGACCTGTTTGACATCACTATGGGATCGTTAGACTCTGCAGAGTCTTCTGACCTTGTTGGTCTCCTAATACTGTACAATTTAACGGCACACCGCGAAATTGATATTAAGGACATCGGGCTGTATAGAGATGACGGGCTCATGGTGGTGAGGAGTTCTACTAGTTTTAAGATTGAAAAAATCAGAAAAATTATATTTAGTGAATTTAAGAAACTAAACTTAAAGATAACTGTCTCTTCTAATTTGAAAAGGGTTAACTTCCTCGACGTAACTCTAGACTTACCAGGCAACACATACCAACCTTATAGAAAACCAAATGCTAACCCTTTATACATACACCTGAAGTCAAACCATCTTCCATCAATAATTAAACATATACCCTCATCAATAGAAAATAGAATTAGCATTAACTCCGCAAACAGGGAAATATTCCAACAACACAATAGCTTCTATAACACTGCCCTAAAAAATAGTGATTATAAAAATGCTAACATTAACTATAGGAAAATTACACTGGACATAGGAAAAAAAAACAGGAAAAGAAATATCATTTGGTACACCCTCCGTTCAACCAAAGGTTAGTATTAAACTAGGACAGAAATTCTTAGCTCTAATTAATAAACACTTCCCCACCAATAGTAAGCTTAGTAATATATTCAATAAGAACACCCTAAAATTAAAAAATCTTGAACGTATAATAAAAAAACACAATAATAAGATCTTGAACAAACCCCCATGCCAAAACAGTATTAATAAAAACTCTGCACTTAAATCAGACGATAAAAGGGAAAAAAATTATGTAACTGTAGAAACCTAGAAGACTGCCCATTAGAAAATAAATGTTGTATTAATTCTGTGGTATACCAATGTACTATTTCATCCACAGAGAGCCCTAGCACTAATATGATATACATTGGGTCCACGAAGAATAATTTTAAAGATAGATGGAGGCAGCATAAGTGCTCTTTAATAATAATATAAACAAAAAAATCAGACTTGACTATCAAAATATTTTTGGCACCTGAAGGAAACAAATAAGACACCAAAAGTTAAATGGAAAATTATTGACAAGGCTAGAACAAAAACTTGGGATGACCCATGCCCTTTTGTGCCTCCATGAAAAATTGCACATTATTAAACTTCTAAATAATAATAATCTATTAAATAATAGACACGAGTTAACGGTTTTTTGTAGGCATCATCAGATTTTTGGTTTGAATTATTAGATAAAAAAAAAAAAATTATATAACTTGTTTAACAAATAGCTCAATCATCAGATTCATAGTAGGAATAATTAACTAAAACATGCATACAACATAACACCCTTCATAATCCATAGCCCAAATTAGGAGTTTAAATACCTTACATAAAAGATAACCCTTTATGAAGTCGTCAAAAAAACAAACGTTACGAATGTTTTTTTTTTTTATATGCACAATCCCCTTTCATAAATAAAATAAAATAAAAAATAAATAAATATCCATAGACATTAAGGTTAATACATCTTCCGTTTCATTTTTGACACCCCACCTTTCCCCCGACTTGACATCTTGAAAGTATCTCTATACCGCTACTTATTATTAACACCCTACACTCGCCTACCCAATTTAAACAATTCGCCCTAGCTGTTACCATGGGGATTTTGATTTCAATTTTTAAAACAAGTAAATTTCAGATATTCGTTATTCCAACAAAATTTCGCTTGAAGATGGAACGGAGCCCATTTTAATTTCAACTCAATTTAATTTAAAGGATTATATTGAAGTTTTCAGCTCTTGTTTTGAAACATGAGACCTCTTATGTAGCGATTTGGAATCATATTTTAAATAAATAATTATATTTATGCTCTACTTTTTGTATCGAGCACTATTTTTTAAAAATAATAACTAAAATACTAAGGGACTTTGGATTTTTTACCTAACCATTTCCTTCCTATTTTCTATATATTTTCACACACACACACACACACACACATATATATATATATATATATATATATATATATATATATATAGATATAGATAGATAGATAGATAGATATAGGATTAAATTACAAGGAAGAAAGAAAATGAAATTTGCAACAAAATAGACTGAAATATAGATAGATAGATAGATAGATAGATAGATAGATAGATAGATAGATAGATGGAAGAAAATAGAATATATATATATATATATATATATATATATATATAGATAGATAGATGATAGATAGATATTAATTATGAACAGATCGAGATAGATAAATAGATATGGGATTAAATTACAAGAAACAAAGGCAAAAGAAAATGAAATGATAGATGTAAATATTCTAGAGAAATAAAGAGAGAGAAGAGATAGAGAGATGATAAGTAATTGTTGTGGTGAGTTAAAAATTTAGTGTATACATATATACAATATATCAGTAAAGAAAAGAAGAAATAAAAATAATTTTGCAATAATCATTGAAGAAAAGAAAATTTGATGGTAAATAAAAAAACACGAGTTATCTGCAAGAATGAAAATATTTACAAATATAAACTGCAGGATAAAGAAAGAAAAATTTAAAGTTGAACTGTATTTACAAGAAGGAAATAACCTAAAAAATAAAATAAAAATAAATAAGAACATTGAAGAAATAAAAACCCCAAAAAGAAAGATAGATAAGTAAAATTTATGAATATTTATATCTAAAAGATGGAAAAGAATATTGAAAGCAAATTAATATGTGGAATAGCACTTAAGAACTAAAAATTTTAAAAAAAAAGAAAAAAAAAAATTTTTATACGAGATACTGTCATTCTTTCATTTTTCTTGGTGACCGACAACTTGAATCTAAGTGCGCTACTAGATTCCCATTCTGGTCACCGACTCTTTTAATGTTCAATCATAGCCAATTACAACCGCCACTTCTATTCCAAAATTTTCTTCCCATCTGTGTGAACTCCTTTCCTTTTCATTCCTCCATTTACCAGACGATTACTGCTACCGTATTCTACTTGGTTAATAGTAGCCAAAACCACTTAGCTACTTCGTTCAAATATATCCCTTTCCGGGACATAACAGAGAGATAGAACAAACATTTTAGATAATTAAATCTGCAAATGATAGGAAGTTGTGGAGAACCATGATTTCCCAAATCTGAAATAAGTATTATCTTTATTAAAAAATGATTTTTTCTGATCCGTATCCTTCTTTGCTTCTTACCATTCGACCCTCCATTGCTTCTGCCTCATTGCTCTGGTGCTTCTGTTATGCCTTTGAAATTTTAACAAAATCAAAAGAAAGTTTCTGCAGTGATATTCAAAATAAAGGATCAAATTATATGAGGACTGCATTTAAAAAATAAGAGCATTAAAAAAAAATTAACTAGTCTTTCAGCGCTAAGATTTTTTAGAACATAAAAAAAAATGAAGAAAATTTATTTGATGTACTGTCTTTTGTAAGAAGGTAAAAAAATGTTAACAGGAATTAAACTTTAAATAAATATGTTAAAAAGGAGATAAAACAAAGTGTATATGAAGGACTAAAAAAGAAGAAAAAAATGTTAAAAAAGAGTAAATAAAAGAAAAAAATGAAAACATTGCCAATATAAATCTCAAAATAATTGATTTCATTTTTTTTTTTTTTTTTACATATTGTCAACTTTGGTATATTATCTAAACCTGAAACATATTTTTTTATTCTCTTAGGTTGCATAGAGTAAATTATTTCCCAAGCGGTTCTTGGTCTTACTATATGGATACAAACAGTTATTATCTCCCTTTGCTGGAGATATGCCACATGGCTCATGTAACGGGCGTTTAGTGAAATTCACTTCATACAGTAACGAGATTGGCCAGTCATTCATTTTTTTTTTTTACAGTTTGAGTTGCTTTTTTTTAGCCCTGGGCCAAAGCCCGGCCTGAGGCAAATTCTGCCTCTTCCCACAAATACTACCTGCAGTTTACAAGTCCACGTTGTCCTTTCCGTTAGTGCATATATCAAATTCCCCAGATATAGAAAGATAATTCACTCTCAGTCCTCAGCTTGGGAAAACCTGACTCACCGTTTCCCCTTCGTGGAATATGTTGTCGCCTGAGACACAGTAAATGAATCTGTCTCGTTTAAATCTGGAGTCCTAAAATTAAATAAAGTTCTCCAGAAACAGAAGTATCTCCATATTATATGTAAGACCATTCCTTTCTGTTTCTCCTTAAACTTTATTTATACAATGTTAAATGTGAATATTATTTTCTCTGTATCTATGTATATGTAGTTGTGCTTATGTCTTTTGATGTTATAAAAGTCTTCTGGGAACAAAGCATGTTTACCATTGCTTTTCTTTTCAGCCATTCCGGTATATCCGTGAAATACGGTGTTATTGTATAACGGATATAATAATGCCCATAATGGGGAAAATGTAAATGGCATAATAAACCTTTCTTCCATAGCTCTCTCCCGTTATACGCTAATTACTGGCAGTACGCACGCTGCTAAACTTTTTGCGAGCGAACAGGAACCAGAGATTATCATGGTTTTGACCTGAGCAAGGAAGATGATAATATAATAAAATGATACTGCAAAATAAATAGATGACTATAAATTGTTTGCCGGTTTGTATTAACTAGAAGAAAAAGTACATAAAGAATAAATGAAGTTTTAAATAATCAATGAAAAGCCATGAAATTAAGGAAGGTCAATTTAAAACAGTAAAAAAATAGGAGTGGATAAATATCAAGTGTTAATAAACAATGATAAGCGATAAATTTTTGAAAGAATATTTAATACCGTGAAAGATAAATATGGATATGGAGCAAGTGTTAATCAACAATGAAAAGCGATGTAAATAAAATTTGGTCAATTTACAACCGTGAAAGATAATGATCAATTGTTTTAGTAAAACGTTTAATATAAAAACTAACATCGATCTCAATGAAAATCTCTCTCTCTCTCTCTATTTCTATATATATATATATATATATATATATATATATATATATATATATATATATATATATATATATATATAATAGATGTCTCTGTATGTCTGTCACAGTGATACCTTTTCACTCGGTATCCATCCAACATTTTTTGACCAAACTTGGCACACATTGTACAATGTAAGAGATAGGTTCATTAGGTAAAAAATTGATATTTTAAAAAAAATCAATAAAGCCGATCAAAAATCGATAAATTCAAATTTTTTCCTCCGATTACATTTAAACTCGGTATGTAGGTTACTTACATCATGACGAGCAGAACGATATTTCATTTTTATTTCTATACGCCACTTGCGTTTAGCGAAAAAAAAACGAAAAATCGATTTCAACAAAAATCAATTTCAACACAAATTTTAAACTAAAACTCCCTTCAATTTTCAAGCAATCTAATACAAACTTCACTCAATTGTAGCCAACAATAAGTTGATTGTTTAACAGTCATTTAACTTGATAATTGAGTCCACCCATATAGTGAAAACCCGTGTAAATAGCGAAAAATGGCGATTTTTACTGGTTTCTTTCTTATTTTTCGTTGATCTTTCAACCAATTTTCATCAAACTTAACAATTGTTTATAAATGTATCCTCTTTTACATCCCTGGTAGCACAAATGACAAATTGAATTTCAAAAACTCCAAAATAATTGTGGTCTGAAGTGGGTCTTCATGTTGCCTGTTTTACCCTTCATGTCCTCAGCTAACTTCGATTGAATAAATACAGACTACTTCTGTTATATCAGTAACTGCATTAATTCAAAATGTTTTTTTAATGAAAGTACTTTAAAGTAATTGAAGAAGATAGACTCTGTTACATCTAAACATGATGCTGTTTTTTGCTCCATTCTAATTGAACCCTTTTCTGATTAACCAGCTGGGTATGTTTGGCTGCTATATATATATATATATATTTATATATATATATATAAATATATTTCTTAATATTTTATTTACTTTCTTTTAAATCGCACTTTATTTTAAATGAGGCCGTTGGTTATGGCTTATTGTTTAAGATGAACCATTTCTCAATATTGCATATGACAATAGGAGGCAAAATATTAAAATTTTTAAAAATATATATATATATATATATATATATATATATATATATATATATATATATTTATAAATGGTTACCATAAAATATATTTACATGGATATGAACGATCATGAATTTTATACATTGTTTTATATCTATATCTTTCTCGTCCCATTTATCTACCGTATTGAAAGTCAAATATAAAATTTAAAAATTTTCCCAACAGGAATCGAACCTATATTTTCTTTTTTACTCTGAAATAAATTTTTTCTCAAATGTCCCAATTTTTTAAGCCATGGGAATATGTTGAACAGCAAAGCATGATTCTATTGACTTATTAGGAAAGCACATTTTTAAATGGGATCTTTTAAAATCTATTTGCAAATATTATTCCAAATTAAAAAAAATACAGGATGAAAATTCCTACCAAAAACACATTATCGTAAATAAAACAATTTTCACACACACAGGGTATCAGATTAATAAAACATTTTAAAAACCTATCCAAAAGTTTTCATGTTAATGAGATATGTTTGGAAATATATCAATGGTTGGTAAAAATGATGAAAATTTTCCTCATTTTTTAGAAATTTAAAACAAATCGTTACCTAATTTTTGAAAATTAAGAGGATTTAAATGTCAAAATTAAAAATAAACTTGTGGATATGTCTCAATTAAACAATTAAATGTCAGATCTATGCTAAATAGAAAATAATCATTTTAAGGTCGAGAGATTTATTTTTCTTGTCACGATAAAACCAAAATGTACTTTAACATGGAATCATTGATAATTGTGGACAATATAGCAGCGACAAATGTATCATGGATGGAGCCAACTATGATTCAATAAAATCCGCTAATTTAATCAATGGAAATTTTCAAATTCAAATGAAATAATTTTTATTTCATTTCCGCTTCTTAAAAAGGCTCTAGATATTTTGATTAAAAATATGGAATATATATATATATATATATATATATATATTATATATTTTTGATATTAATTTAATTTGAGGTCAGATGTCTTAAAATTTGCATCCAACAAAGTTTATAGTATTAAGAAATACTGTTAGATTAAAAAAAATTCAAAAAACCATTATTTAAAATTACTTTTTCTAATTTTACAATTTTTTATTTCTCTCTCTCTATGGATCTCTCTCTGAAGTAATATTCTTTGTCTCATTTTCGCTCTCTCTTGTCTGTATCTCTCTCTCTCAAAATGTTTTACCAGGAAAAATTTTTATTCATTTGGTTCTTTTCTCAACTTTTTCCTTTCAGAGAATAAGGGAAAATTTATCTTTTGCTTTTTTTTTTTTCAAGCTCGATTCTTTTATAAATTGTTCATTTTATTCTTTATCGTTAAAAAAAAATAAACTCTTTCGATGAGAAACGAATTATTTTGTTTAAATCATAAAATATTCCCTAAATTTAAACCTTTTTTTTTCAATTGAATGGCGAAAAAAAATTAATTGCTTAATATATTTTGTAATTTACACACACACACACACACATTTGATATATATATATATATATTCTACAAAACGCTCCAAAACTCATATTTGTTCAAATTTCATACTGGATGTATTAATTTTTTCTCGTCCGGATAAAATTATGTTCCAGCCCCCAATTTTTCATAGGTTGGCACATTATGAACTTTTAATAAATTTTTCTGGATTCTCTTTCTTGAAACGTTTTTCAAATTTCTTTTTTTTTTTTATAAGTAAATTATTGTATTAGCCTCTCCTCATAACGTCAAAACGCCACTGTGTTTTGTACAATCATAGTCTCTCTTAAATCACACTTAACTTAAAATTGATTTTTTTAAAGATTTGAGGTGTCATTTAAGTTTTCCAAACAATACACCTAAATATCACCCACAATTTTTGAATTTTGAGAGAGAGAATAATGCAAGTACTGTATCTAACTTGGAATACCCATAAATTACGAGGGGTTAACTTGACTTGATTTTAAAGTCGCATTCCAAATATAAAAACTTTTGTCTTTGGCATTTTTATTTTCAAATGACTGCCTCTCAAAAAAAATATGAGATCAAACAATGTCTTACTTCGATAAATGAAATTGAAATTGGATTCAAAAAAAGATAAATATATGTTTTTTTTTCTTTTATTGATCATTATTTTTAGCACAAATCATAAATAAAATAAAAAAACAACCTTCAGAAAGACTCTGAAAAATCCATAATGCTTAGTAAAACCACTTTCCTCATTTCATCACTAAAATAATTTCCATTGTTTGAGTAATTTCACCTTGTTTGGGATACCCACACCTGTATATTTCGGTCAGTTGAACCGTAAATATAGACTTTTCATTTGTCTATTGTAACCTTGATAGCCATGGAGTGTAAATTTGCATGAAGAAAATAAGGGCATAACAAATAAAATTTGTATTTAACAAACAAAAAAGATCATTATCATCATTTATGTGCTTTTTAGGACGTTAGTGATTATTTTTTCAAACTTTCTGTTCGGTGTTTTTTAAGGAACTTTCGTTCCTTTGAACCTTCAATACGGACTGTGAATATTAATTGTTCCAAAGCTTTCCTTCCTTAGAATGTGGAAAGATCATAATAATAATTCCTGATCTAAATCTTGTGCAAATTAATTGAAACACCCGGTTTTTGGGGGTTTTTTTTTTTTTTCTGTACGGTCCAGTTAATTGATGGTTAGTGTTCAGGGTTTAATGGATTTTTTTGACTCTCTCAACATTAGATCATTTTTTTTTGATTTTATTATAATATGAAGATTTTTTCTGGAAGTATGAGATCTTCAGTCTGGCCTTGAAAAATATTGCGATCATCCGTTCCATGGCATCAATTTTATTACGCCCAAATTTATTCGTCTCGACAGCCATTGTCTGCGATGGACAAATTAGAACAAGGTACATCAAAAATTGAACACTACACGAACACAAAATTACCGGTGAGAAAAAAAGTAGCAATATTCTGGCCCAAAAACTCTCCTGATTTAAATTTCATTCGAGAATTTTGGTCAATCTGCAAGGAACAACATCATGGAATGGATATAATGGTATAAACAAATGATGCACTGGATCATATCATTGAGAAAATATGAAAAAAAAGTGGTAATAAAGAAATTAATCGTTTTTTTCAATTAATTTTCATCAAATGGTTTATGTTTCATTTTTTATAGTAGCCATTTTCTTTGTTCTGTTTAAATTTTATATTATAAAAAAATACATATGGTTTTTAAATAATTTTTTCTTCAAGGATGACTTTTATTATTCTATTAATTACGATCATTAAAATTTTAAATGAATCGGCATCCAAGTAATTTTCTCTTCCTATACTTTTTCTCAATGCATAATTGTTTTTTCTGGCATTAGCACCCTCATAACTTTTTGCGTCTCAGTTGTTTATCGCCTTCTTTTGGACTCTGCAATTTCCAATCTGGTTTTCAATCTGGTGTCTTTCTTGGTTATGAAATCATGACATCAACAATTTTAGCTTAAAAAATGTCGAAATTCTGTGGCTTCCTTTAATTCAAATTTAGGCCGAATTGTATATTCAGACCATTCCTGGTTCAATTTTTCTTAAAACAAAAATAATAATCTGCCCGAATAAAAAAAAAAACTGTTTTCAAAATGGAAAATAAACGATAAAGATTTAGATTAAAAAACAAAAATGCTTTACCTTTGAAAAAAATTGGCATTTCAAAATGGATATCTATTCTATTCATTGGAAGACTCCAAATAAAAAATAAGACCGCGATTTGTGTCCAAAAATGAAATTTTCAGACCCAGCGAAAATTTGTTTTTTTCAATGAGTAACCGAAAGAAAAGAATTACTGTGTGAAAACAGTATTTGCGGCATTCACCCTGGGCGGATTGAGCCGGCTTCTTCCTGTTGTGAGAAGAAGATTCTTGGGATAAATTACAGAAGTAGGGTACCCAGGCCTACTCGGATAACGTTCTTGCTTGCCGCGGGGTTCCCACAGACGCAGAGACAGGAACGACCAGAAGCCGCCGGTTGCCGATGCAGACGCTCCTTGGATTTTCACCAGAGCCCTTGTTAGCCGGCGTGTGTCAGACCTGTCCGCCTTGGTGGCCCTACCAGGAACGAAGTTCCGGACGGCATAGCTCTGACACTACTGTTTAACACCCCCCCCCGACCGACTGTGAATTTTGGGGCTTACAGTACCAGGTGTTCCCCAAGCGGTCCCCCATCTAAGTAACCCTGCTCTACGATGCTTAACTTCGGTGATCTAACGAGAACCGGTGTTTTCAGCGTGATTTGACCGTAAGCTAAAGTACTCTAATATTATAGGTGAGCGGATCGTAACCCAGGGTAACAGTCCAGAGTCTACCTGGAATATCAGTCAGTTATGTGCCATGTGTGATACACGCTCAGGCGATCATATATCTTTCGATACATGAATGTCGAGGAAGATTTTTCCCTGCAAACATTTCTTTCTGCGGTATACAAATGCCATCAATGCTATAGAACCCGTTCCGTTCTGCTACTTTACCCATAGCTGGGGGAGAGGAAGAGGATTCATACCTTCGCCAAGGGTATTAGCACGTAACTGAATGTAATGGATTCGACTATAAATTAGGAAAAACAAGTTTAAATCCCTGGATATAGAGTTGTATATAACCTCTCCTTTTTTTTCCAGGTAATAAGGTGTATATCATTTTCTGCAAACACAGGCTTCTTTTTATTTTGTGCTACCGTGTCTGGCAAGGATATGAAAAGCCGGCAATTCAATGATCTTGTACGATGATCTCGAAAATGATATTCAATCATTTGTTATGCTTGGTTTTCAAATGGCTTTGAAAATGTTAACATATCCAAAACAAACTTCTGCTTTCATTGAGAAAACCATTTTTGAAGAAATCATGATGATACTGACCTCCAAAAGACCAGCACAGTGGAATGATTACATGTAATTCATTGCTAGCTCTATTGCTAGGAAGGTTGGTTCGTGTCGTACCAAACAATGTTTCTCTCGCTAGAATCCATCTTGCACGCTTATGAATCTATAACCTGTCCCTGCATTAAATATTACTGGCCTAGTTTCGCGCACCTAGTTTATATATATCGAACTTCTTGACAAAATCCAAAGAATGCTACCGTTCCTGACCTGGCATCTCGGCTTCAGTCACTTTCCCCACAGCCTTAATGTAACTTCCCTGTGTCGTTTCTATAAATATTTTCATTGTACACCATTTACATTATTCGGACTATTGTCCTCATCTTTGTCGCCATATTTATTACAACGTTTCGACTGTACTCTCCGGCCTTCTTCAGGTAGTTGGAATGTCGAACTTAACCCTTTATTTCGCTTACTGGGATAGACTGTTCTAGTTCCACGTGTCATGTTTTAATGGATGTTAATTTCCCTCTGAAAGTTCTCCACTGCCTTAACCGGGTATTGAATTCACACTCTTTGGATCCTGTCACTGGATCTAACTCACGCATTTATCCACTGTGCCATGTGTACTGTGTATGAATTTCTGGGTATTATAAACCTAATGTCTTCAGCAACATTTTTTTACCAGTGCTCATATTGTAATTTTTGCTGTTACCATTACATGTTTTTACCAGAGCTCATATTGCAATTTTTTGTTGTTATTGTCGCTTTTCTCTGGCACTGCGTATAACTGATTCCCATATTGTATTCATTTCTATGCTTGGTCGGCTCAGAAGATTTTTGTGGCCTAGCATATGTGCTGATCGCTTAAGTTTACGAATTTTCCAATGGTGTTCTTTGTCTATGACCTCAACCTGATCCCACAGAGGGCGGTGATGTCCATTTTCTCTCCATATGTGGTCAGCCACGCCTGATTTTTACACTTTCCATCGTGTTCTAGAAGCCTTACCTTAAGGCCAGCTATATATATATATATATATATATATGCATCATCTCAAATATTTAACTTTTTGTTCCATAAATTTTTTGTTACATCATGCTGTTTTAGTACGTGTTATTTTGGTAAATGTAGGATTAGGGGAAGAGTGAGATGTTCTTGTGGTGATTAAGTAAATTGTAATGAATGAATGGATCGCTAATCAGATTAGCTTGGTTTAGGATAATCAGTGACGACCAACCTCATCCCACTTTTCCAGAATTGTGCCACACATTGTATCTCTGATGCAATAAATATACAGATTTTAGATTGTTATTGTGTTTTGTATTAATTAAATTTCATTGTTTTAAAAGTATCTATAACCGTATTCTTTCCAATTGTAGTTCTGATAGGGTTGGGAGGTAGTGTAATCTATCTCATTTCGTTATGTTTGTAGCATTTACTCTTTTATTTCGAAATATTCCAGTTTTCTGTTTCACGTTGAATATGAAATAATTAGGGTGTTGGAGGAGATTGAAAGACACACAGTTCTCTTAACTAACGATAATTATGCAGAGTTTTATTTTGATGTCATTGTGAGAATAGAAATTTACGAGATCATTTTTATTAGTAGATTTACTATTGACACCTAAAGTACTGTTCTAATATTCGAGTGTTCTTGAAGCCGTACCTTAAGGCCAGCTCTCTCTCTCTCTCTCTCTCTCTATATATATATATATATATATATGCATCGGCAAATACTTTAAGTTTTGTTCCTGTTCTTCTTTGTTCTATCCATAAATTGTTGCATCATGCGGTTTTAGTATGTGTTGTTTTGGTAAATGTAGGTGAAGGTAGGTAAATTTGGGTGAAGAGTGAGGTGTTCTTGTGGTGATTGAGTAAATTGTAATGAACGAATGGGTCGCGAATCAGATCAACTAGATTTAGGATAGTCAATGACGACCAGCCTCACCCCACTTCCCTTTCGGCATTGTGCCAAAATTGTATTTAAAAGTACTGGGTGATCTTGCCATCCCTACATAATATAATTTTCTATTTCAGATGGTTAACACAAAAATGATGGTGTTCATATAGACCTTCTCGATGTGCGACATCGTCAATGAGAGAGAACAAACTGAATCCAGCTTTGTATTACTTGTTCTTCTATTGTTCCCATAGCCTTCTTTTGTACCTTTTCGAACCACGCTGTACAATAAATATACTGTTCTTCTTTATTCTACACCCACCCGCCACTAGAGACAATAGACTCATCTGAATAAATCCTCATATTTGCTTCTCTTTTCGTATTGGTGACAAGACAAAGAGTCGTAAAATTCGTACAACTATGGCTGTTTTGAGTTGAGTACAACACAAACTGTACTGGCCTCCCGAGCCCAAAGTTACGCTATACTTAACAATGACTATGGCTTTCAGGGAGGGTCAAAAGTCCAAGGAGGCCTTCACCCCAAGCAGTACCTCTTCTTCGGAAGGGGGTTGAGTTTATTGGCCAGCGACTGAGGCGTCTCCAAATGAATTGCCGAGGGAGTGGGCTTAAACATTAACTATTCCTAGCCATACCTTGGAAAGGTTGAAAGCGCCAATTTCTTTCTGGGCAAACGAAGAGACGACGACTCACTTCAGTGATTTAAAGTAAGTGGCTCTTTTCTTTACTTCCTTTCATTATTATTATTCGTAGTCGTAATCCATGAAATTAGACGTATCGGTTGGCGACTTCAGAAGTCATAATTGTGTGACGCCTTCAATAAGTCGTAAGGCAGCCTTTCGACATGGGACATACAACTCCTAAGACGCTTCATCTAATAAAAATAAATACAACTGTTCAACTTTATTCAAGAAGCCGAAATGCCACCGTGAATAATACCAGACTTGCGAACTTTTAACCTAAAAGTAAAAGCGGACGACGCCACCATTCTCTGTCAGACTCGATCTACATAAAAAAAAAAGTCTATGAAAAAATTAAAAAAAAAAATCATTTTAGTTTTTTAGAAATTTTCAATTACTCCCACGTTTCAAAATTAAATTTTTTTTCTGTTTCAAAATTAAATATTTCAGACTATTACATCGTGGAAATTGTCTATTTGAAAATATTTAGTGTTTTAATATTGTAGACTCGAACTGTTTTATTTTTTTTAATCTCTATAATTAAAATTGCATATATATATATATATATATATATATATATATATGACGTGGTTTAAATTCAGTATTCGAACTACGAAGTTAGTCGGCTTGAAGCAAGGAACAAAGTTTTATATTTTATAAGCATTTAACAAGAGGTGAATGAAAGTTGCTCTGAAGTTTTGAAAACTTCAGTGCAGGAGTCTTTTAAAAATCCTTGTGTATAACTTCAAGTCTGGCAATATCCTGTACTAGGTAAGTTTCTTTTTTTCCACACACCAAAGCATGACAAGGTAGACACCCATATTCTAGTATGTGCCTTCTTGCCCATGCGGTATTAACTCCTTCCCCCCACTTGGACGAGATGTGACACAAGGTCTTTTCTTAGGTGGGGACCCAAGCGCGTACGCCTGGGACAAAGACAAAAATTGCCCAATAGCCCCCGCAACCCTCGGTTGCGCTGGCCTCGGTGCGAGCACCGATCCCTCCCTCTGGTGCCATGGGAGGGCACGGCATCGGGCAGCTGTTTCCTAGGGCTGGGCACCTCTCAGTATAATTTTCTCAGTTGCCCCTCTGTCCTTTGACAGAGAAGCTCTTGAGCGCACTCTGCCCAAAGATAGACGCAACTGAGAGATAAGCCACGCGTTAGAAATTCCTCCAAGGTGGAATTTTCACGCTGCCTTCTTGCCAATGCCACGATGGGTGCAAAACAAAGAACCGTTCGCTCGTTGTTCGAGACTTTATATAGGCCAGCATAATGTCGGCATTAGGGACTTAATTTCAGGTTTCTACGATTTTCTGTTATCTACATCTTCAAGTTAAGCTGCACAACTGTTGTTCTTCTTACGGTTTCTTCCTTTTTGACAGTAATAATTCAAATTTCAATAATATTTGAAACTATTACTTATAAAATCTTGACAGTGTCTACATTTTCCGCGGTTGGACTTAAACATTAGGTTAGTTGACAGAAAGCCAGTTTCGATTTTGGCTGCTGTCAATGCTTGATCAGCTTCCAGGTGCTCGCGCATGCATCTCGTTTCCTTCGATTCAAATATCTCATTAATAACAGAAAGGCTTAAATGACTTTAAGTAGACGTATTTTGCCGTTGAAAACCGGCGTTCGCTAGAACATCTGAAGTTCGAGACAATAAAGATAGGGAAGTCAATATTACCAAGAGAGCTCTTCCAATTACAAGTCCAGTTGGGAGATGCTGGAAAAACACACCCGACGGCCAAACGTACACTTTAACTAACATGAGGTCCGCTGTCTTCCAAGAGAAAAGACTATAAAAACGAACGTCCCACTCGCTCTTTATTACTCTTCTTTACACTTTATTTTCTGCAGGTTATTCTCTGTACAATAATAATGTTTACTGCCAACACAAGATCTGGTTCATTATTCATTTGCCAAGACCTCTCTGTCACCAGACTCCGCTAACTGAATAGTAATCTTATTACAATCGATTTCACTCCGCTGATAGGCATAGAGTAAATAAAATTAACGGATAAAGTTCGAATTCCTGTGGAAGCTATTAATATCAATTTCTGGTTAATATTCTTGGAAAATCCCGAAACCAAACATTCTTGTACTTTGTTCGACCGCTAGTAATTTTGAATATTTCTGAAGAAGTACAGCATTTTATTACAGCGATTTTTTTTTTTTTTTTTTTTTTTTTTTTTAAAGTTTTAAAACCAGAAAAAAATTGAACTATTCACATTGTTCAGGCGGTTGTTCTCGTTTTTGTTATATTAACGACGTTTCGACCGTTGTACGCTCCGGCCTTCTTCAGGTGATATTCGTTGGAATTTTGAGCCGTTCCCTTTATTTAGTCCACGAAGTAAGATCGTTTTAATTCCACATACCATGCTGCTTTTTTTTTTTTTTTTTTTTGCTGCTTTTTTTTTTTTTTACTTTGGTGCTTTTTTTTTTTTTTTTTACTTTTTTTTTTTGCTGCTTTGTTTTTGCCTTTTTTTTTTTTTGCTTTTGCTTTTTTTGATTATTTTTTTCTTTTTTTTTTTTTTTTTTGATATCTCGGTTTCAGCTAATTCAGTTCAGTCACTTGACTCTCCAAGTTTTTGTTCACCTCTGCCTTGGCCAGGTATTGAACTCACAGCTCTTTCGGTCAAGTCACTTTTTGGATTACTTCAACCAAGGACATATGGTCTAGTGGATAAAAGCGTTGGTAGAAGTAAGCCAAAAAGTGAAGACGACCGGAGCGTACAACGTCCGAAAAGTCGTGAATATGACAATAGAAATGAGAGCAACAGACAGAATACTGTAAATAGTTACAACCCCTCATCTCAGAAATATAGACAGAATAAAAAAAATTATAACAAAAAAGGGAGTTAAAAATATATTATCGTAAAATGGTAATATCTGAATACTTAACAAAAGACCAGCAAACCGGTTTACCGAACATCTATGATTAGGGCTAAGAACGAGGACTACAATGCGCAAAAAAAAAATGAAAATCCAAATGATATGAAGGAAAATATAACACTTGCAAGATAATTACCTTTAAGCCCACCAAATACTCTGTGTTTATAGAAAGAGGGCTGGGAGGACTTAATATAAATAGATTCAAACCACTTCCAAATGAAAGGCTAAGGTGGGCAATTTGCATAAATATATAAATACAACAGTTTCGACAGTAACTGAACATTTGATAAAAAAAAAAAACGGCAATGTGCCCGGTTTTACAGTGAAGACATATTTTCAGTACTTATCAAGGTTACTTCTGAGTTTAATTTGAAAGTGTTGAAATCTATTTACATTAAGTTCTGCCAGCCATCTCTCTGGTATGTTTAAAGGTTATTAGACTGTTTTCTCTTTCATATAACATTTCATTTTGTATTTTCTTCAATCATTTTGTTGTGCACATTTTCTTCCTCGATCTTACTTTTGAAGTGATAACCGGTTTAGCTTTTTTTTGAATCGGTTAATCTTGTATTTCGATTAACCGGTTTAGCTTTTCTTCTTAATCGGTTAATCCTGTTGTATTTCGATATCATCATTTTACGTTAACATTTGTTTATTCCCCCCCACACACACACACACATCTTTTTTGTTATAAACGTTTCTCTTGTTTTAATATGTCCATTTTTATTGCACTAGTAACTTTATTTTGATTACAAAGAAAGGAAACTTAAACCATGCTGGGCAGCTTTTCTTTGTTGCCTAACTCGCACTATATCATCCAATTGAGTGCTTAACATGGATTGGATTAGTGGAGGTGGAGAAACAGTTTGTGTTAAGAGCATTTCATCTTCCAATGAAATAATGGTGTCGGGTTTAATTAAGTATTTATGACCTGTTCAACATTCACGAGTTCGAATCAAGTGATAATGTATGCCAAACAGTAATGTTTTTTTTTTACCTGTTGTAACCTAATAATCGCTAAGTGAAACCGCTTTTCATCACTATGCTTTCGCATCGCGAACAAAGATTTAGAAAGGTCTTCCCCGTCTCTTACACGTTCTAAGGCCTATACGAGAGAGGCAGGCTTTTCCACGGCGACTGCAGGAGAGGGTCTGACAGCTGGTGAACGCTGCGGAACTATCTCTTAAACATTTTTTTAAAGTGTTTAGTGGCATGATAGATCCGTTGTCTGCCACTGTTCTCCTCCATCAGAACAAGAGCTTGGTTCTATCTTCCAAGAAAGAAATGCATTTGAAAATCGATATGCTTTGTTACATGTTCTCGTCGTAAATATGCGAGTAATTACTTAAAAGTACAACGCCCGAACCAATTTCCAAATTTGACGAAATAAGTAAATCCTTCAGTTTTTTTTTTTAGAGAGGTTTTTCATCGTCTAGCTGGGAATTTTTAAAAACTCTACAAATATATATAGAAGGGTATCCATAATCTGACGAAGAAAAATGAATTTATTTTACATAACAATTTTTTTTTTTTGTTTTTTTTTTTCAAACTAATCATTTTTTTACGTGTCAATGCATTTAATTTCGTGGTGAATATTGATCGCATAGATAAGACATTATACAGAGAAAATGTCAGATCGAAATTTATCTAATACCTTCGTAACAGATTACAGGTACTTCAAGTCACTCTTGTTTATAAGTTTGGTCAAAAATCACGAAAAATCTTCAGATATATCTTTTTATACTCACTATATTTAGGGTTAATTGCTTTGGCTTCAGGTGGAGATTATATATATATATATATATATATATATATATAATGAGGGATAGTGGTGGGTAAATCAAATAACTAGATATTAGAAAACCATATATGCGCGCGTTAGCGTGCATACACAGGTAAGCAAATAAATATTTACTTAAAGATGTAAACAAAAGAGTGCTCAATGTTGTTAGACAGAGCTAAGAAATATATATTAATAAATATACATATCTACGTTCGAAGTGCAACTTAAGTTTCGTTGTTCTACCAACACATCAGGCACGAATTATTAAAATTACACGCAGATTCACATTTCAAATTTAAAATAAATTAAATATAAAATTGGTGTACATACAGAAAATAGGGTATAGATAGGGGGCCACTGCGAAAAAAAAAATTTAAAAAAAGCAAACTTAGAGTTTAAAAGAGGAACGCCGAGTAACTCGTTAAGTAATAATATGTAAAATGTTTAAAGAGGAGAAATCAATATCTAATCTAAAATATGGGAAGTGAAATTTGTATAATATATTTATCCAGAATTAAAATATTTTAAGATTTTTCTTATGATTACAACCTGGCATTAGCTTATTTCATTTATTAAGTAAATTTCGGTCATAAATATTTTTTAGGGTAAATCTTTTTTTTCCAGCAAACACAGGTTGCCTCGGTCGCCGCGACCAGAAAAGGGTGTAGTTTTGGCGACGAAATCCGAATTTACTACTGGTTTGTAGTCATCTGTTTTAATATGCCGGTAAAATTTTAAGAGGAATGCCGTGGCACTTGCATATTGCTTATTGTTAAATTTTTGTTTCGCCATTATGCCTAATGCTAGCCTTGTAGATGACGCCCCCCCCTCTCTCTCTCTCTCTATATATATATATATATATATATATATATATATATATATAATCATCTCAGACAAGATGAACTATCGCATAAACACGCAGAAGGCCACGCGCTGCTTTAAAATGAAGAAACCTATGACATAGGACAAAAGAATCTATGGCTCATCGGGATAGACGCAAGTAGTCGGACATTGAACTGCGTTTTTCAATGATAAAAAGTTTTGCCATTTTTTTTTTTCTCTGGTTGCTTAATTTATAATTTTATACAAAACGAATTCTTAAAGGTGTCGTCAGAAGATGAGTAAGTCGTATTTTTAATATCTAAATATTTATTCCTACAAAATTAAATTACTTTTCTACTTATAATAACTAATAAACTATACGATATTTTCTAAATAAATGTATTAGAATTACATTCGTATTTTAAAGAAATTCAAATCAAAGATCAAGTATAAATATGTATGTTTTTTTTCTTTCATCTCGTTTTCAAAATTAAACATTATTTAAGGAAAATATTTGAAAGTATCTACGAAAAATAGCTATTTCATTTCTTTAAGTAAATTTTTATTTTTCAGAAAGCTATTATAATAATAATTATATATATATATATATATATATATATATATATATATATATATATATATATATATATATAGCTAACTATACTCGATTCGAAAAACCTTCGAATTTTTGATTTGCCAATAATCAAATCAATCTCGAAGGAAAAAAGGTTTTAAAAAAGAAAGAGCTAGAAACATGAAAGTCTGTCGAAAAAAAATCACACAGATACAGGTTTGAAGCCCCAAGAAAAAACCCCGACACGAGTAAACAACTAACTAAAAAGAGCTTAATACAACCGTAGAGCAGACCTACTCACTAGGTTTGACTAGACTTATATATATAGAGAGAGAGAAATAGAGAGATGGATGGATGTCATCCATGAGTTGATCAATGGAGGTTCTTGCTGGTCCGCCTCTTTCCCATAATATAAGCTGATGTACAACTTCTTGGTTACATGTACATCAATCCCCACTAAATCGCATTCGTCTCTTACAAATTGGGTCCGTCGTCATTGGCATGTTCACATAGTTCGTTAATGCGTAGATACTGTTTCCAGCTGATATATCGTTCTATTTATCTATCGTTAAAGAAAAGTTAGCAGCGCTATCTTTTGCGTAGTGTTAGAAGTTCATTTTGGAATATTTTGCATAAAATCTTTTGTTATCTGGATTGTGTAAGGGAAATCAATAGGGCTTTTTGTAAGCGAAGCGTGTACCCATGCTTGAAATACACATTGTTCTCGGAAATGTATGAGTGGAGTTATATAACAATATTCTTGTTACTGTAACTTAGTTTCATATGGACACTTAAATATTGTCGCTATTTTCTCACAACCGGTACTAGTGACGAGATACTAAGTTCGTTATCAACTTTAAGTCGCGGAGAACCGTAACATATGAGCATTGTTTTACTTATATTTTATATTGGCTCTGATGTGTATATTAGCACTGTCTTCATAGCTTACCTGTTTGCTTTGAAAATACGTTTTTGAGAAAGAGATAGAATTAATGCAAGTAAATTTTTGACACTTAGCTGATTGATGTTACCTTCAGTATCCCGACTCCAGAGTTTCGTAGACGGACCCGTCCGTCCACACGTCAAGGATATCAGTAATTGACTGCTTATACTTCTTGGTTGTTCTTTTTTAGATGCACTTACCATTGGTGCAAGTTTTCTTCTTTTTTTTTTTTTTTTTTCATCATAGTGTGTGTTCTCAATAAATTCCCGGTGAATGGTGGTCGACCAAAACTAAACTTTGCATGGATGTCCAGATGGTTAGAGGCTTGAAATAAGAACTCGGCGTGTCAATTTCGAATTTCAGTTGAGATTATTTTCAAACAATACTCCCGGGAAAGATATGAATTCTCCCTAGCTCCAGATATTGTTTAAATAGCAAAGTTTATTGGACTCTTTGGCTGTGTTTGTCAAATTGGATAAAAGACAACTATGTAATTCAGGACAGTATGAAGCCTTGGTGGGGCACTTATTTCAGCTGTAACTAAGGCCCACTCAGCATAATTGCAGTATTAACCACAGGTTGTTTCCCCAGGTTTTGAAAAAATCGTAAATAGCTCTAAGCAGATGGACATAGTCGGGAAGGATCTTCCATGCTGAAGCTGAGAAATTCAACTCATTTGCAGTGTTTCTTAAAATCAAAACGGTTCCGATGACAATAGGAAATATTTTGTACAGTGTAACCCGGATATAAAAGAGTTGTCGGGACCGGAGAAGTCTCTCATATCTGGGTTTCTCTTATATCCGGGTTTGGTCTAATTTATATACATTAACACAGGCTCTAATTTGGGACCAGAGAAAATCTCTCTTATATCCGGGTTACACTGTATGAGAAAGATCTCAAAAAAAAATAGGACGTTGATTTTAATGGCAAAAGTATACTAGTACTTAAGTTTTTTTTTTTTTTTTTTTTTTTTTTTTTTGGCGGGCGGGGGCATATTTTCGAACGAATTGGCACTTTCACCTCCAAATCGAGAATTGAAAACCCGAAAATAAATTCTAAAATATTTTTCACCTATTTTTTTTTTTTATTGATTTGAATATTATTCTGTACATTATTTCATGTTTGGTCATATCAACCTTGAAGTATTTCCTAACTGGATTTCTTTATTATTCTATGTTCTTTATTGCTAAACTTATCTGGGACTTCAGCGTCGTTATACTTACAAATCGGTTTCTTTATTCGATTAGATGAATTTTACCGAAGATAAAGTTAAGTAGCAACTGCATTCTCCACCACCTACACCCATATATTTTTAATCTTTTTATTGATTATATATTTTCTATTGCCAACGCTGAGTGTTTCACTATGCAGCTCAAAGCAAAAGGGAAATGATAAAATTCAATAAAATGGCTTCTTAATCATGGTTTCTTTTTACATCATTCAAAATATTCTCAATCCCTCGTTCGCGTTCTTTGATTTCCACGTTCGCGTTATCTTGTTATATTATCTCCATTTATTTTCTCTTGGAGTTTTCGTCGCCCACTGTATCGTCTTGATTTTTTTTGCCCCCCACTGTATCGTCTCGAGCTTTTTATCCCCCTGTATCGTCGCGATTTTTTACCCCCGCTGTATCGTTGCGAATTTTTTGTCCCCCGCTGTATCGTTGCGATTTTTTTTTTTGCCCCGCTGTATCGTTGCGATTTTTTTTTTTGTCCCCGCTGTATCGTTGCGATTTTTTTTGGTATTCGTTGCGATTTTTTTTTTTTTGGTCCCCGCTGTATCGTTGCGATTTTTTTTAGTCCCCCGCTTATCGTTGCGATTTTTTTTTTGTCCCCGCTGTATATCTATATTTTTTTTTTGGTCCCCGCTGTATCGTTGCGATTTTTTTTTTGTCCCCCGCTGTATCGTTGCGATTTTTTTTTGGTCCCCGCTGTATCGTTGCAATTTTTTTTGGTCTCGCTGTATCGTTGCGATTTTTTTTTTGGTCCCCGCTGTATCGTTGCGATTTTTTTGGTCCCCCAGCTGTATCGTTGCGATTTTTTTTGGTCCCCCGTGTATTTTTTTTTTTTTTGGTCCCCCGCTGTATCGTTGCGATTTTTTTTTTGGAAAGTGTGAAAAATTTTTTTTCCCCCGCTGTATCGTTGCGATTTTTTTTGGTCCCCGCTGTATCGTTGCATTTTTTTGTATCCCCGCTGTATCGTTTTTTTTTTATCCCCGCCACTGATTTTTTTGGTCCCCGCTGTATCGTTTTTTTTTTTTATCCCCCGCTGTATCGTTGCGATTTTTTTTGGTCCCCGCTATCGTTGCGATTTTTTTTTGGTCCCCCACCTATCGTTGCGATTTTTTTTTTGGTTATATTACATCACTGTATTTTTTTTGTCCCGCGATTTTTTTTTTTGGTCCCCGCTGTATCGTTGCGATTTTTTTTTTTGGTCCCCCGCTGTATCGTTGCGATTTTTTTTTTTTGTCCCCGCTGTATCGTTGCGTTTTTGTCCCCCGCTGTATTTTTTGTGCGATTTGTTCCCCCCCCCCCAAATATCGTCGCGATTTTTTCCCCCCCATACTATCGTCGCGATTTTTTTTGTTCCACTGTATCGTTGCAATTTTTTGTCCCCCGCTGTATTTTTTTTTTTTTGTCCCAATGTATCGTCGAAAAACCCCCCCCCTGTCGTTTTTTTTTTGTCCTCCATTGTATCATTCGATTTTTTTGTCCCCATTTTTTAATAACATATTTTCATCCCATTTTTATCATATTTTCATCCCTCATTCTATCAGTACCTAACACTTTTTTTTTAATTCCTTTGTTCTTTTAATCCTAAATGCTAATTCTGTCATTTTTACGTTCTCCTCACCTTAAATTCTTTCTCTTGTTCTGATTTTCTTGTTCATGAATCTTATTCTAATTCTCTCATTCCGTTGTTCTCATTAACTCCGTCTTATTCTCTTATTCTAATTGTGTCCTTTTCCGTTCCCTAATTCATACACGTGTTCTCATTCTTTTGTCCTTATTCTCACGGTGTCATTCTGTCCTCCTAATATGGGTTTCTCGTTCTTCCCACTCTTGCACTTTATTGTCTTTCCTTATTCTGTCATTCTTTATTCTCTAATTCTAATTATCGCAATCTGCTTTCCCTTTCATCATGCCACACTGCAGCAAGTAAATCGAATGTAATTGATAAGAAAATAAAACAAAAATAAAGAATAGACAATGTGAGGTGAAGCGTGTTTTTCGCCGCCTCCTACCAGGTGTTCAAGATTGCCCCAGTGAAGAAGTTTTTATCTCTGTCAAGATGTAATTTTTCTTTTGTTTTCTCTGCACTCAAACCCAACTAGTCAACCACCGCAATTTGCCAGGTCGCTTAAGTTCAGCTAAGTACAACCTTTTGTTCAAGGTTGTTGCCTTTTTTTTTTATTCTTTTTTTTAATAATCAATAGAGGTAGGTAGATAGTTTTATAATTATATCGAATAATTGGTGTAATTACTAGGCTTCATTAATTCGCAATTGGCTTCTGTATATTTAAGTTTTTTCTTTTTCTCACTTACATTGTCCATCGACTGAATCCCGCCTCGTTTGACAGCTTGTCAACAGAAAAGACTCGCTTTAATATGGAGTTAGTATTAGGCTGTTCGGAAAAAAATGTCCGATTTTAGAATAAAGCCTTTGTATTCTAATATAATATTATAGTTTTCCCAAAATATTATTACTCTTTCTTAATAATTAAAGTGTCCTTTGTTAAATTTATTTCCATCTCTTTCAGAAATTAAGTTAAATCATTATATACCCCCTATTCTTGAATATATAAAAAAAAGATTCGTTCACGTTTTTGCATGAGTTTGTAGCGGACCGTGGGCTTACGTGTTGTTAAATTAGGAACACGTGTGTTTATTCCTGCTAGAAGAAAGGTCCAACTACAAGAACATGGCGGACTCACAGATTGAATCCACCATAAAGAAATTTAAAGAAAACAACAAGACTGACATATATATATATATATATATATATATATATATATATATATATGTGTGTGTGTGTGTACAACAAGTATATGTATTAAACAACAAAATTTACAATGGACATAGACATTAACATTTGTGTTTGTGTGTGAACGTAAAGAGTTTGTATGTTGGTGAGATGTTCGTACGTACGTGTATGTGTGTTTCATGGCGTTTTCCCACAAGTGGGCAAAAACGCAGATCTCTGCGAGAGATCACATTTTTTAAATGTGTCCGCTGAAATGCGAAAAAAAAAAAAAAAGAGAACGAGGCAAGAAATCGCCCAGTAGTGAACAATTAGTTAATTCCTACAAGTTCAATTTTGGTCATAATTCTACTCAAACTGCTGCCAACATTAACAAAGCAA
>CAHIKZ030002923.1:90000-125000 GCA_903632075.3 Acanthosepion pharaonis | reverse complement strand
ATTTTATACCAAAAACACATGCAAAAAAAATGTTTTTAACTTAAAATTCTCAGCGCCTCGTCCGTGCGCATTTGTAGACGCATCAACGTAAGCATAAACCAATGAAGTCCAAAAAGACGAAACGCGTCACACGAAATCTTTTTTCACTTTGTCATACATCTTTCCCTTAAAATTGTTCTTGATATATAAAAATTTAATAACATCATCCATATATAATCAGGATGAAAGAAAAAAACAATTCAAAAGCCGGAGTTGATCAAATCAAATATCAACAGTGGAATAACGTATATTGGAGACATCACGCGATCTAAAATCTCGCACTCAGGAACACAAAAGAGACTTGCTATTAGATAGACATTCAAATTTTCTCATTTTGCACCAAAACGACATGAGACATAAATCTAATTTCATCAATGACTGTCTTATTAAAAAAAAAGAACATAACCTTTTAAAGAGAAAATATTATGAAAACCTATTTATAACAATAGTACCAACTATCAACAGACGTTTTTTAAAAAAAAAACTATATTACTTCACCATTTTTCTACAGCTCCATTATTTATGAATCTAACGTATTTCTTTCTAATACATAAAAATCAATGAAGATATATACAAAATATGCACATGATATGCTTTAATGAAAAATCAAACGAAAACAAATTTTTCCAAAGCATCCTGCTGCATCTCACTTTTACACACTTTAGCGTCCAGAATGTTTCTTTCACATATCTGTTACTTGATTACACGTGACACGTATCTAACCAATAAGAAATAGCCAAACACAACATACCATTAATCTGCGTCTCTTTACTTATTTTTTATCATTTTCATCTTGATCTCAGACGAAGCTTTTATAAAGTGAAGCCTGTTAGATTGAGATCTGTCTCCTACTTGTTCTTTATCCTAAAATTTCTGTAGGATTCCTATCAGTATTTGAGATATATTCAAGTGTATTTTAGACGTTGACGAGGTGGCTTACGTTTCATGACAGGATAGTTCAATCTCAGAACATTTAAAGGAACACTGTTGTCCCCGTTCACAGTTTAGACAGATACTAGTCAACAAAATAAGCAAAAACTTTAAGAGAATTTTCGGCCAAAAACAAATAGTCAACTATGAGTATAGCAACAAAGTTCTTAGATGTTTGTAGCAGTAAATTATTTTAATAAAATAGCAAATTACAATATTATAACTAAAAATGTTTTTTCATTTTTAAATATTAAAATAAGAATTACAAAGTTATCCCCCCTTGCATATTCGAATTTGGAACGCTGTAAATCAACAATAAAAAAATATTTTGAATTTACGGAGCTACTGTATATGCATCCATAGATAATTTAAACCCCTTGAGATGGTCTCAGATGAAATTGAAAGTACTTAAAAAAAAATTATTTGAAAGAAAATTTTGGAATTTTTCTTAATCATTTTTCTACAGCCTCCAAAAAATTTATGGACGTGAAAAGATTAAAACTAAAATATAACACACACACACACACACACACACATATATATATATATATATTATAATATATATATCTAAGTTATTTAGCCAAACATCTTTGAATTAAATATGCCAAACTTGTTTGATATATATATATATATATATATATATATATATTATATGAAAACAACAAAAATGACAGATTTTTCACTGCTACTTTCTCACGCATGCGCTAATGTATCGAACTTTATATACTGTACACTTTGAGAACTAATACGATTCGTTACGCTAAGCCCGCAAATTTTGAAGTACATCGCTGACGATTTGGAGGCAGTTTTTCCTACAGATTTTCAAAATTTTCTTTATTTTGTTTGCAGATTTCGTCCGTTGAATCCGAAATCCGTTGATTGGGGGGAAGGGTCCGTAAATGAGAGATTTGTGGGAGGTTATATATATATATATATATATGTCAAACTGAACCCTTTATTTCGCTCACTGGTGTAGACTGTTTTAGTTTCCCGTGCCATGTCTAATGGATGGCAGTTATCGCCTGTTAATACCCCTTAATTAACCAGTGAGTGAACTAAAGGGTCCAGTTCGACATTCCAACCACCTGAAGAAGGCCGAAGCGTACAACGGCCGAAACGTTGTGATAAACATGGCGACAAAGATGATGACAATAGTCCGGATAATGTAAATAGTGTACATAATACCGCATCTCGGATATATAGACAGATACTAAAGCAATTGAATTGTATTGTATTACAGAATATATTAAAGAATATATTGAAAATGCCTTGAAGAATAGGAATATATGAACTGGAATCCGACAAGATAAATAGGAAACGCTTATCAATCTAAGACGTTTCACTTCTAGTAAAGCTTCATCACTAGAGATGAGAAACGTGCCAAATCAACACAAGAAAACCAACAAACATAATTCCTACTAGACACACACATATATCGTATTCAATGAAATGTGAATAAAATATATATATATGCGCATTTCATTGAATACGACAGACAAGGTGTTTTTATTTATTTTTTATACGATTTCTCATGCGATCTAATATTTTATTTTTCTTTTCAGATGATAAATTATACAAAAACTGTCCGAATTTTCTTTTTATCCGAGTGTGACGTCGTCCCCCGGTCGCAGCGTCGACTGTGTCGTTCGATCCCGGTCACGGCGCCAATTGTGACGTCACGTTCTCCCCAGGCTCTGATATCCTGGTCACGGACAGCACTAACTGTGACGTCTTCGCCGCGGCGTCAGCTGTTCGCTCTTCGCTGCTCCAAACGTGACGTTCTAACTCTTTGGTTAGATTGATACCAGCCTCGCCGTTCCCAACCCGCTTCCAACACCTGGTTACCAGGGTAACTGCACTGATCTCCAGTCTGCCTACCCACGTTGTGAATTGATCTTAGACAGACGAGATCAAACAGGGGTTGGGGCCGCAATGCAAGTTGAGTCCAACGGGGGTGATAACACACAATTATGTATAAAAGAAAAGAAAAGAAAAACTCACAAGGTCCAACGTATCAAAGAAAAAGGTAACAAACTTTTTATGTCTATTTGCTCGGTACATAGGACTATGTCTACCTCCCGACCCGTTCTGTGGATTGTGGCACGACGCTTTTACTAGGAAACTTTAAGGCTTCAAGTTGTCTGCTCTCTAAGAAATTTGTGTTTCAGTGTGTCTTTGGACGAAAGTCGAAAAAAAACTTATTTCTGTGGTCTAAGTCGCTCTTCAAACTACTTGTTCTTGGTTGAAGAAGAGTCCAGAGGTGTGCGTGAATCTTGGTCAGCTATCTTGACGCGGTTTCAACACTGGGCGCTCATCTCTGCTTGTCGTCCACGACTGATCTCTTTCGCCGTCCGCTGCTCAAACTCTAACTCAAACTGATTTCTGTCGGTTGGGGTTTCGCTTTTATTGACGCCGTCAAAACTGGGGTGGGTCTGTTTGGCGTCGGGGATTCTTCGATAATTCTAAATACATATCCACCCTTCTTATTTCTGGTTAGGGATTTTCCACTCTTTTGGTAACTCTTTCCTCACTCCCACTTTCTCACCATGCTTCTGAGGGGCGTGTACCAACTTCCCCGCTTCTTCGTATCGACCCCTCACACTTACACTTCTGACAAGGGCGTCGACCGATTCTCCTCGTGTGTCACGTGACCGCTCTCGGCCAATGAGGTCCTGGTCGGGTATCTTTCCTCCTCCTTCGTGTGTCATGTGATCTTATTTAGCCAATGACGTCTTTAGTCGGGCGTGGACAATCCGTGGCTTTGTTTTGGGGAAAAAACACCTTGCTAAAAAACAAAAATATTAATTTAAATCGCCCTTATCATGAACGACCAAGATGACGCTCTCGGCTTTTTTTTTACACGTGGTATTTGTCAAGCAGTTTATCGCTAATTGGATATGACCTAAGAAAGGGATTTCTCAGACCTGTTGGCATTTCCGTGAACGAATAAAAATATTTCACTTTTTCCCGGCCGAAGACCCGATAATAAAAATTTTCATTATCTCAAAAAAAACATTTTCAGCGAACATCATCTTGTGTGGCTTTTTCCAATTCTGGAAATTGTCTGTGTTTTCGTATTAATGGTTTGTCTTCATATCCTTAGATACACTTCCCCACCCACTTAGACCTCTACTATCACTCCAATGACACACTTTCCACCTGCTACCTATCAATATTTTTCATTGTCCCTAAACTTTGTTTCTTCAACCATTTGATAACAACTTCCATTTTTCGTGGACACGGAAGTAGGTCAGGTGCTTGACCTGATATTTTTCGACAACTGGTATCTGTCAGCCGTGCCCGTGTGTGCTCGCTTATGACCTGGTTTCGTATTATGTTTTCTTTCTTCTTCGTTTTCTCTTTCTTTCTCCCAGATCGCTTGAATGTAAAGAAAGAATTATTCTTAAAACCCAAAATATTTTTCGGCTTTAAATAATTATCAAATGGTTGATAAACAGTAAAAAACAAATCATATATCTATGAATATTTCTTTCAAATCGTCAGGATATGCATGGTGCCACACGAGCAGCTTCGACTATACATAATTTATCTGAAAAAAAATTATTAGATCGCATGAAAAATTGTATAAAAAAAAACATAAAAGCACCTTGTCTGTCGTATTCAATGAAATGTGCATGAAAGAAGGACTGCTGCCTAAATACACAAATTATATAAGGAAGGGGTTATGCAGTTCCAACGAGAGAAAAGTGTGTATATGAAAAAGAGAGAAACCGCAAACGTTTTGAATTGTAATGTGGATGTTTCTTTCAGAAAATATTATCTTTTATTTTATTCCATAATTTTGCTACACGTGTTTCTGGCCTCGTGACCGCCATCAGGTAAAGGGTGGAGATTTCCACATACTATTAAAAATAATTAATTTTTTCTCTTTTGTTTTTCGATGTTAAATATTCTCGATATAAGACGACATCTTTTGTTTGTGTTAGTGACCCAAATGTCTTTCTTGAACTGGCTGTGAAAAGTTCTGCGTGAAGGGTTATAAAACAATTAAGATTGGTCCAAAAAATGAAGTAGTTATCGACATTCTTATCTTTTAATGACCCCTGTGTTTTCTTAGATCTATTTCCATTTTCGTGTGTTTCTGTCAGCATGCGTGTATATACGTGTACATTTCATCTCCATACATACACACTGTCTCCCTATGAGGAATTAGTAAATACATTTGTACACACACACACACACACACACGCACACCCATACCGTCCCATTACAAAGAATCAGTACATACACACACGCATACCTACATACACACATACCTACATATACTTCCCAAGTTACATGGAATCAGTATATATACACACACACACACACACACACATACATACACACAAATATACGTACATATATACACACATAATTCCTAAGTTGTATGGAGTTTGTATGCGTGCCCTGCTTTTGTCAATATGTGTATATATATATATTCGTGCTCCGCATGTGAGTGGTTTGATCACTGTATTTGGCCATCATGTGTGCATGTGGTGTGCTTTTGCGTGTGGGGTTATGATCTATTTAGTGCTGGTTTAAATTTGTTTATGAAGTTTTTTTTTTCTTGTATTTGTAGGTAAGAATAATTGTCTGTTTGATATATTAGCATAATTTTAAAATTACCCCGGTTACATTTGAAGATGTTGTGATACAAAAAGTTTTCTGTTAATTTTATGGTGATCCAGACATTATCTGAATGACACATAGACAAACAATAATTATACGCTTACATGCATAAAGATATATATATATATATATATATATATACACACATGATCTTTCGGGTAGGCTTCGAATACGTAAAACGGTGAATGGACTCATGTCGTCTCCCCTTGATGATTATTATTTTAAGTGAAACTGGAATAACCAATGAAAATCAAACAGTTATATGCCATGCGTGATACACGCTTAAGCGATCATGTATCTTTTGATACATGACTGACGAGGCAGATTTTTTTTTTTCCCGCAGTCTGTTGACATTTCTTTCTATTCATGAGAACCCTGTCTGTACTGCTATTTATCCATGGGTGGCGGGGAGAGGAGGATTCATTCCTTTTCCAAGGGTATTAGCACGTAAGTGAATGAATTTGTATTTTGATAGGAATTCGAACTCGACTCTCCGTTTTCTCAACCCGAGCCGCTATCCATTACTCTACAGTGCCTCCTCCCCCAAAATGAAAACACAAAAGTAAAAATCCCAGAAATCCTTTCTTCATTTTTTTCCATCGCGTTCTTTGATGACACTTTAATAAAAGTGAAACATGTTAAACTGATAAAAGTTACCTACCTGTTTTTCAGATATAAAGTAAAAAGAAATCAAGAATATTACGCATAATAAATGCCTAAAAGAGAATAAAGATAAATTAGAAAAGAAATTAAGAAGGTGAAATGATAATAACAGTAAAAGAACAAAAAAAAAAAAAAAAAAAACTGCCCAGAACTTTGGGAACAATTGATCAAGATAATTTCAAGCCCGGTTCAAAAGAGAAAAATAAAATATTCCTGATTTTGATCTCATGTGAGCCTAATTAAGCAGGTGAATTACACACGTACACCTCGACATCTCGAGATTTTTGTCTCCCAAATGTAAATTTTAACCGTACTTTATTTCTGAAAACGTCGGTGTCATTTATTTAAAATAATCATAAAGGCGAAATCCGTGTAAACGGAGAACAAGTTAAGAACAAGACCCAAATATGCTTTATTTATATAAATATTAGGAAAATTAATGAAAAGGTGCGGGGTTGGGGGAAACATCCTGACTAGTTTTTTTTTTTTTTCAGTACATCATTGGACTAAACTGGTGTTTCTGTTTAATTTAACTAAATACGCGTACAACGGAGAGGAGAGAATATTAAATATTAAGCGATCATGTATCTTTCGATACATGACTGACAAGCCAGATTTTTTCCCGCAGTAGGTTGCCATTTCTTTCTGCAGCAAACCAGTGGCCATTCAAGGCTATAGAACCCGGTCTGTCCTGCTATTTACCCATAGCTAGGGTAGAAGAAAAGGATTTAAACCTTTCCAAAGGGTATTAGTACGTAAGTGAATGTAATAGATTTGACTCGAATTCGAACTCGGCTCTCCGATTCTTCAATCCGAGCCGCTATCCATTACTTCATCGTGTCTCCATTCAGTTATGTGCCATGCGTGATACACGCTTCGGCGATCATGTACTTTTCGATACCTGACTGACGAGGCAGATTTTTTTTTCCCCATAGTAGGTTGCCATTTCTTTATGCAGTAGACCAGTTGCCATCCAAGGCTATAGAACACGGTCTGTCCTGCTATTTACCCATAGCTGGGGAGAAGAAGAAGAGAATGTAATGGATTCGACTGGAATTTGAACTTAGCTCTCAGAGACGCTATCTATTACTCCGCCGTGCCTTCCACCTATCTATGCAGAAACATAAAATGTTCAGTGTCTCAAGAGATTAAACTAAGACAGAACTGTAATACAGACAGACATCGCTCAGGCTCAGTGACTACAATACAAATCATAACTGTATCAGCAGACGGCAATATACACTATATAGACGCTGAATTTTTAAACATTTTACTGGATGTCAGTTGTCAGTTATCTCCCCTTAATTTCCCTCTCAAAGTTCTCAACTGCCTTTGGGTCCTGTCACTGGATCTAACCAACGCCTTTATCCACTGTGCCATGTGTCCTTGAGGCAGTGGAGAAAATTGGATTTTAAAAGAAAATTAACTCATTAATAACTGACAAAACGTTTGGAACTAGAACAGTCTACCCCAGTGAGCGAAATAAAGGATTCAGTTCGACATTTCAACCACCTGAAGAATAAGCGTACAACGGCCCGAAACGTTGTAATAAATATGGCGACAAAGATGAGGACAATAGTCCGAATAATGTAAATAGTGTACATAATACCTCATCTCAGAAATATAGACGGATAGTTAATGCTTTTGGTTTTACTACAATTTGCAGTGTTAAGTGAAACTACCCCCAAATCGGCCTATTCAATGTTCAATTTCCTTATCTCCTTTCCTGAATTTCTTATAACTTATCTATACTGCAAGGTATTCGAAGTTTGTTTTGCTTTTTTTTATATTAATTCCACATTTTGAATTCTTCTGGATTCAGGGTTCCTGTCCTCACTGCTTCACTTTCCATTCCAGATCATAATTTGCGTTTTGGAAATGTTTATCTTTCGTTCTATTTCTTAAACACTTAGTAGAGGATTTAAGAATTCCTAGATTAATCTTGTAAAATATATATATATATATATATATATATATATATATATATATATATATAATATATATATATATATGTATGTATGTTCCAGGAAAAGAAATACAGCAAAACAATCGGAATGGTCTAAAATAGGAAATATCTGTAAACAAAACTTCGAAAAACCACAAATAATTTCATGTTTACCTCTTAGAGGGGAAAATCCATGTGCAAAGTGTTTCGTGTTTTTTTTGGGGGGGGTCTTTCTTTTTATTCCTTTTTCGTTTTTTTTTTTTTTTTTTTTTTTTTTTTTTAAAACAAAAAAAACCTGCCAATCTTTTTATAATATCACAAAAGTAAGGTGCTAAGCGTGAATCTTATACAAACAAAAATGTTTGGCAAATATTTATAGCAGTAAAAGAAAAAACAAACGGATGAAGTATAAATATCGTCTATTTTAACAGGAAGTCTGAACGGTGAATAAAAATAATGAATAACACTTTCCTTTTTTTTTTTTTTTTTTTTCTTTTTATTACCCCCCACCCCCGCAAATAAGAGCAACATGAACAAAAGATTTGATATTTAGAAGCAAAGGAATAATCCACCGGCTTGAAGCGAAATGGTTCAATGTTCTACTATAAAATCGGGTTCAACTACCCACCAGCCCCTAAAACACATACAAATACGGTTCCAATGTTTCCTTTGCCGCTATCATGCATCACCACCTGGCAGATAAAATTAACAATGGTTTTTTTGTTATTATTTTCTTTAATCATGTGACTATCATGGAATTTTTTTTTACTTTTTTAACTATATTTTTATTTTCTTACTTTTATACTCTGTATTCTTTCTCTCTCTCTCTCTCTCTCTGTGTCTCTCTCTCTGTGTCTCTCTCTCATATGTTTCTTCTCTCTTTCTCTTTTCTCTCTCTTTTTCCCCTTTTCTCTCTCTCTCTTTCCCCTTTTCTCTTTTCTCTCTCTCTCTCTCTCTCTCTCTTTCCCCTTTTCTCTTTTCTCTCTCTCTCTTTCCCTCTCTCTCTTTCCCCCTTTTCTCTCTTCTCTCCCCTCTCTCTCTCTTTCCCCTTTTCTCTCTCTCTCTTTCCCCTTTTCTCTCTTCCCCTTTTCTCTCTTCCTCTCTTTCCTCTTTTCCTCTTTTCTCTCTCTTTCCCCTTTTCTCTCTCTTTCCCCTTTTCTCTCTCTTTCCTTTTTCCTCTCTTTCCCTTTTTTCTCTCTCTTTCTCCTTTTATTTTTCTCTCTCTCTCTCTCTCCCTTTTCTCCACTACTAAAGTATTGTTTTTGATTAATAAATTAATTCAGTTCCCATTGCATGAGTTTTTTTTTTTTATTTCAAAGGAATCTGATATTACGCATGAGTTTAACTCGGTTTCGACTGAACGGTAATTGAAAATTAATTCTAACCTTAAAACTTCGGCTATTTTCGCCCCTTTTTTCCTATTTAATTTTCTCTTTTTTTCATAGAATTATTTCTCTCTCACTTTCTTCCCATTTTTTTCCCTTACTTTATCTTTTAATTTTACTAGCGTTTTGTTTATTATTTCATCCCCCGCTTAAATTTTTATTCTTTTTATTTCCTTTATTCAAATAAATATTTCTTTCTTCATTTTCTTCTTCTTTTTTTTAACTTCTTCACAATTGCAGGTGTTTCCTTTCTCGTTTACTCATCTTTCAATCTTCTCCCCTCCCCATTAATTATCACTTTGTTTCTAGTTTCTCTCTCTCTCTCTCTCTCTCTCTCTGTATTTCTCTCTCTCTCTCTCTCTGTATTTCTCTCTCTCTCTCTCATATATATATTCATTCCTTTTCGTGTTCATTTCATTTTTAATTCTTAACTCTTTGTTTTCTTTTTTTTCTTGCTTACGGCTACATCCTGTTGAAACACCGGTTATCGTACGGGAGCTGAAGTTAAGCAACGTCGAATCTGGTTAGTACCTAGATGGGTGACCACTTTGGAATAACGGGTGTTGTAAGCTTGATATGCAGCTGGTGTAATGGATATTGTCACGTAATTGTTAATCGGAGAGCCGAGTTTCAATTCCTGTTGGTTTCTTTATATTCCTTTACGCACAAATAGCCTCGGAAAAGGTATGAAAACCAGCTACTAAGATTTGTATCGCTAAAATCATTATTATCTAAAAAAAAAAAAAAGTATAAAAACATTTTCTGGCTTTAAATAACCTGCAAAGGGTTGATAAGCCGTAAAGAATGAATCAATATTTCATGGACTTTCTCTTTTGTTGTAATGTAATTATTTTTGTCCACTCAAGCCTTTCTACATTCATTGCTTAGTTTCTCCTTCTCTGCCGATCCCTAGCTTTGCCAATGTCTTTGTTTTTTTTTTTCTCATTCCATTTCCATTTTTAGATCTTTCTATTTAAAATATATTTCATGGGTCATTTTTCAGTTTTTCTTTTACTTTTTTTCATTCATTCATTTTCTCCTTCCGAAAGTCCTTGTTTTGTTTTTTTTTGTTTTGATTTTTTTACTTTTTAAATGTAGAGATTTTCCAAGCGTAGCTTAGATGTGGCACAAGGCCGAAAGTATGGGGCATCCACTGAGGATCGAACTCACTTTTCAGTAGTAACTGAAAAACTGATCTAGCAAGACAATCTTGCTAATCATTACACCACGCCGAGGTGCCCAGGCGATTTTCTAAGCGCTGCTTAGATGTGGCACAAGGCCGGAAGTATGGAGCACCCAGTGAGGATTGAAACTACTTTTTTCATTTTGTATAAATCTCTGAAGATATGCGAATTTTTTATCCTATTGACGCCATGCATTATCGTAAAACTTCGATGTAACATTCAAAGTTCGATACGAGACAAGCTTGCTAACCATTACACCACGCCGAGGTGCCCTGATTTTCCAAGCGTAGCTTAGATGTGGCACAAGGCCGAAATTAGGGGGTACCCAGTAAGGATTGAACTCACTACTCAGTCGTCATTGTTATAGCGAGACAAGCTTGCTAACCATTACACCGCCTCGAGGTGCCCCCAAATTAGTGATTTTCCAAGCGTAGCTTAGATGTGGCACAAGGCCGAATATGTGGGGTACCGAGTGAGGATCGAACTCACTATTCAGTCGTAATTGTTCTAGTGAGACAAGCTTGCTAACCATTACACCGCCTCGAGGTGCCCTACTTTTTAAATGTAAAATCCATTTTCTTTATTTTCACGTTTCCTCTTTTTTCTTTTTCCTCAATCTCGTTCCCAGCCGGTTCCATTTTGTCAAAAATGAAATTCTTCAACTAAATACAAGTTTCTTCTTCTTTGTATTCGTTAGATTTCTTCCTTCTTGATCAGATTCTGATTGCTTTCTTCATTTTTTTCTTTTGTTTTCGTTTACTTTATTTATTTATTTTTTCATCTTATATAAATCTCTGAAGATATGCGAATTTTTTATCCTATTGACGCCATGCATTATCGTAAAACTTCGATGTAACATTCAAAGTTCGATACGAATAATGAGAAAAATCAGCGATATCACTTTAGTACCTCGATCATGCTAATCAATATTTTTGCGATAAATGTAGATATGAGTGGAGCCAGAAAGGCTCTTACATTAAGGTCTACTTAAAAAAAAATGTTTACCGCTATAGCACGTTGAAATACCCGTTCTCGTATGATCACCTAAGCCAAGCAACGCCGAAGCTAGTCACTATCACAATGGGTGACCGCATGTGAATACCAGGAGCTTTAAGCTTGGATGTTTGAGTGGTGTAATAGATAATAGCTCGGAATTGGAAATCAGTGAACAGTTCCAATTCCAATCGGGTTCGTTAAATTCACTTACGCGCAAATAAGTTTGGGAAAGGTATGAATCTACCTCTTCTCCCCCATCTATGGGTTAATTAGTAAGACTGGTACCACTTAATCATTATTATCGCTAAAAAAATCCATAAAATTCAAAAACTATTTTCTGGCTTTAAATGACCTGCAAAAGGTCGATAAGCCGTAATAAACAAACAAATCAATCTAAAAGAAAAGGAAAATTCTATTTTAAGAAGTACTTTCTTCTTACCTGATCCGCTTATTCGTCAACATGTAAATCTCTCGCGGAAAAGGCGCTTTCCTTTTGGAAACGCATGAACTAACCACACATACACAACACACGTATGTACGCACATTCACTCACTTCACATAATTTGAACCCAAACGGTTTTTATATTCTTTTGTTAAACACATCATTTCCTTTGTCACTTGTAACCTTTCTTGTTAATACATTATCATTTATTTTCTTCATATATATTGGTTCTTTTCATTTCTTTACGTGGACTCTCATCCCGAGTCCGCCATTTTGTTGTTGGTATTTCAGGAAACTGTGTGTTATTCCCAATTTCAAACGCTGACGTTACAAACGCCCGCAGCAGGTTGGGAAGCGCATAACCGCCCGCAAGAATATTAGAACAGTACTTTAGGTGTCGATAGTAAATCTACTAATAAAAATGATCTCGTAAATTTTTATTCTCACCATAACATCAAAATAAAACTCTGCATAATTTTCGGAGTCTAGTTAAGAGAACTGTGTGTCTCTCAATCTCCTCCAACACCCTAATTATTTCATATTCAACGTGAAACAGAAAACTGGAATATTTCGAAATAAACGACTAAACGCTACAAGCATAACGAAATGAGATAGATTACACTACCTACCAACCCTATCAGAACTACAATAGGAAAGAATACGGTTATAGATACTTATAAAACAATGAGATTTAATTAATACAAAACACAATAACAATCTAAAAATTATATATTTATTGCATCAGAGATAAAATGTATGGCACAAGTCCGAAAAAGTGGGATGAGGTTGGTCGTCACCGATTATCCTAAACCAAGCTAATCTGATTAGCGACCCATTCATTCATTACAATTTTCTTAATCACCACAAGAATTCATCCCTCGCCATTCATATTTGCAGAGATCCTACGAAAACACCTACGAAAACATATACAAATATCATTTTTTTTTCTTTTTTCTCATTGCTTAAAATATATGAAATGAGATGAACCCAATAACGGCAATAAATACAACGAAACATTCAAACTAAAAAATAAAATGATAGTCTAACCGTCCACCTCACAGAAAAATAAGAGTAACTGCTGCATTCTTCATGTAGGAAAAATCAAAACGCTTACTCACCAAAGGTGAGAATTCACTTGGGATTCACTTTCAAGTATGCTTGTCAAACCCTCTGCTCGGGGCAGAGAGGAACCCAGACGAGGCTGTCGAAGGGCAGTCTCGTCTAAGGATTGTAGACAGCTCCACAATTTTGTGCATAAGGGGTCTACGGGGAATGTTTGCCCAAGCCTACAGGCTCGGTTTACCCCACATTAAATTCGGCCTTTTGCCACATCTGACCGCGTAGGGATGTTAGTGAATATCCTCACTAAATGTGAGGGAAGGAAAAATAAATTATGCATTGGGGAAATTAAAAGGCTGACCCAATCAAGATAAAAAAGGGGGATAAAACAACCTAAAAACTCGGCTCGAATTGAAGAAAGTTCGAACTCCAGTCGAGTTCATTACATTCACTTACCTACTAATACCTTTGGTAAATGCATGAAACCATATTGAACTGTTTGATGACTATTCCCTATTCTTCTGATTTGGGAGACTACCATCTGTTCTCAACATGTAAACTTGTCTGGAAACCAGTATAATAGTGGCAACGTATCTGCTGTTGACGACTTTTTTTTTTTTTTTTGACCAACCGGGTGAGAGCTTCTTCACCAAGCAGATCAAAGAATTACAACACCAACAGAAGAAGGGTGTTGACCGATTGGTGAGCTTTAAAAAAAAATAAGACTCATTTCGTCAGCCGATGAACATTTCAGCCGAACCTCGTTGTCGTTTTTACGCCTCTGGAGTTCTGTTAATGGGGAACTCTATCAAGACAAATATCTAGGCGATGCTTTTTACTCATGCTGGATTTTGTATGGTTGAATTCACTGAGAACATACATGCAAATCTGGCAAGATCCACCCACTTACAGAATATATTATTCACCTTATCAATGTTGAAAGTAGAGGTAATAGCCTTCTTTCTTTTTACAACTTCTCGGGCAGGTAAAATAAATGACCCAATCTTTCAATCGTCTAATCTCTATTCTTCCTGCCATCGTGGCATGTCAGTGATGAGGCTTTTTCGTAAAGACAACAATTACACTTGTAACTATTTCTATATCCACTTCGGGTTCATTGATATTCTTAAATGAAAGTTAAACTCTATTGTCTGTATATGAAATCGTTACGCCGCATTTCACGGTAGCAACAACTGATTAAACACAACTCATTGAAGTCATAAAAGAATGGTTAAAGAAACGTAATTAAAAATGGATATTCATTAGAAGCAAAACAGCAAGTTCACACTTGCTTTTAATGATGTCTCTATCGTGACTGAATGACCTCATGGCGTAATGATTATCTGTGCTGACAATGGAATCGACAAATTCACAATTTCAAATTTTGGTCGAAGCTTTAGCTTTCACTTTACCCTAATGAACTATTCCTGAGCACGGCGATAAACAACATCCTGCGGCAAGGTCTCTGATCGGAAAATTAGAGGTTTTGAGGTGCGTGGGACCACCTCCTTAATTGCTCGTCCTGGGTATGATTATAAGCTATATCCGGTAGCAAGAACTCTGATCGGGAGATTGGAGGTTTTGGGGAACGTAGAACCACCTCTTAATAGCTGTTCTTCCCAGGTCCATTCTAAACCGGGGTATCGTTAGTCCCAGTCCCAGTCCCAGATACGGGCAAATAATGAACTCTACAAACAAAAAACAAAATACTATGAAAGTACAAAAATATATTTTTTAGTAAATTACCAGCAATAGATTTTTATACAGAAAGAATTACTAACGTTACCTACTCATACTAAAATTACTGAGGATATATAGCAAAATGACCAACAGTAGATTTTATCAGTAGTTGACGGAATACAATTGTGTTCAAAATATATTTAGTTGAAGCCATTAAATAAGTTTCAAAATATTTAGATTTCGGCATTAAATAACCCATAGAGTTTGATATGCCGCTAAACAAAATCAACCAACCAAACAAATCAAAATATTTAGATTTCGGCATTAAATAACACATAGAGGTTGATATGCCATTAAACAAAACCAACAAATTTTAATGAGCATGAAACAAATCGTACCGCCCGAATCCAGCTATATTTAAAATAGTTGGACAGAATGAGCTATTATAGCTAGGGTTTAGGGAACTCTGAAACTGAACTCTATAACTGGCCAGGAGGAAACGGTAAACCACTTCAATCCATTCCGACTAATATGCACGGCAATTAACAATGTGCAAATATTAACGAAATACTGGAGTGCTTTTATAGTTTACCTCCTTGTTCTTTTACCATTTTCTGATTGTATGAACAGACTCTGACCTCCCAACATAACAATGATACTCTCTGAAGTGATAATTGTAATTTAATGCCTAAGTGGTTGGTTGATTTTGTTTGACGGTATATCAACCTTTAACGAGCGAAATTTAAATATTTCAACACAATTTTATGCTTTCAAAATAAAGGTATGTCTTTAAATATATATTTTGTAGATCATGAATTGTATTTACATTATCCGGACTTTTATCCTCATCTTCATTGCCATATTCACAACGTTTCGACAGTTGTACGCTCTGTCCTTCTTCAGGTGACTGGAATCGAACCATTTATTTCGACCACTGGGGTAGATTGTTCTCGTTCCATGTGCCATCATTAAATCCAAAGCATTAAAGAATGGCTAAGAATGTCTCAGTAATTTCTGTTTAACTCCACACTCTTTGTTTCGCCACTGCTGCAGCCTGGTATTGAACACACAACACTTTGGGTCTGGTCTCTGGATCTAACCAACACCTTTATCCACTGGGCCATCTGTCTTTGACGAAATAAAGAGATCGATTCGAAATTCCAATCACCTGAAGAAGGTCGGAGCGTACAACGGCCGAAACGTTGTGAATAATGCAATGAAGATGAGGATAAGTCCGGATAATATAAATAATCATAATATCTCATCTCGGAGATCTAGACATGAATTCATTGACTTACTTATATATATATATATATATATATATATATATATATATATATATATATATAAAAAAATGTGTTGTTGATCATTTTTATTATTTAAATGTATCGTTGATTTTTGTTTGTGAGTTGACTATTTGGCCATAACTGGAACCCTAACAGGTGCTACCACCCCCGGGGTTCAGTGTAGACCTGGGAATAACAACAATGAAGAGGATGGTTCCACGCCACCTCAAAAACTCCAATCTCCCGATCAGAGGCCTTGCTGCCGGATGTTGTTTATCGTCATACCCAGGACGATTAATGCTTAATAGTAAAGTATAAACGCCGATAAAGGAACAATAAGTCTTTTGGTACTTTTTGTACCAAATAAGTCGTCTGGAATAGTCCTGACGGACGGAATTTTTCAACTTAAAAAATAAGCGTGTCTATTCAAATAAACGTTCCGCCTGGAATTTTTATATAAGTTTAAGAAACGTGTGACAAATTAAATCGTTCACAAGAGAAAACTTTAAAAAGTGTGACTTAGCAAATAGACACCGAGCTCGGGAAAATTTGAAGGAAATAATTTCCGAAGAGTTGAACATGATTTGTTATTCTGTTAATGACGAAAATTTAACAATTCAATAAGTGCGACGGTTTGAGAATTTCCAACAATCCCGTGTGTGGATGTATTCATTCAATTGGGAAAGTTGTTACGAGATTGAGTCGAGGAAAAATTTGTTTTTCAAAGAATTTTCTAGACTACAGCAGACGGGCTTTTCCCCCTGGACTCAATGCAATCTCCCTGTCCCCTCATTCCATTGCAAATTTCGATGAGAGCTGGACTCCGTTAATCTATGCAAATAACTATATTCCAGATATATTTCTTATATATGATACAGAAAATGGGTTTTCTTAAACTAAAATTCCTTAAAGAGATAAAACTAATTTATTAATTCAAAGTTAGCGTAGGTCATCAGATTAAACTGAAATGCAAACTCCTGGGAAAAGAACATGGCGAAAAATGATCTCCTAAACCGTTGCACTAATTACTTTTCACTCTTCCAATTTATTAACCATTTTAGATGGTTTAGTGGATGATCTTTCGACAGGAAAATTATTCTTGCAATAAATTGTAATAATTCGAGAGACCTTGGTCCTAGCACTATGTTTTCATCTATCTGAAGCTAGTGTCTCTATGTTAGTTGCAGAAGCAGCGGCAAAAGTAAGATCAATTTATAAGTACCGATCTTATCAACTTCTCTGTGTATTTGCTAGTCCCGTTTATATAACGAAATATGCGCATTCTCTGGTTTTGAATTAAGTCTTTTCAGTGGATTTGTTATTGGTTTTTGGTTTATTTTTTGGTTATTGTTTTCTTTTTTGTTTGGCTATTTTGTTTTTTGTTTTTTTGTTTGGCTATTTTGTTGTCGTTTTATGTTTGTTTGGCTATTTTGTTTATTTTTTTTGTTGTTGTTTGGCTATTTTGTTTTTTTTTTTGTTGTTTTTTGGCTATTTTGTTGTTTTTTTTTGTTGTTTTTTGGCTATTTTGTTTTTTTTTGTTGTTGTTTGGCTATTTTGTTTTTTTGTTGTTGTTTGGCTATTTTGGGTTTTTTTTGTTGTTGTTTGGCTATTTTGGGTTTTTTGTTGTTGTTTGGCTATTTTGTTTTTTTTGTTGTTGTTGTTTGGCTATTTTGTTTTTTTTGTTGTTGTTTGGCTATTTTGTTTTTTTTTTGTTGTTGTTGTTTGGCTATTTTGTTTTTTTTTTTGTTGTTGTTTGGCTATTTTGGTTTTTTTTATCGTGTTTGGCTATTTTGTTTTTTTTTTGTTGTTGTTTGGCTATTTTGGTTTTTTTTTGTTGTTGTTTGGCTATTTTGGTTTTTTCTTTTGTTGTTGTTTGGCTATTTTGGGTTTTTTGTTGTTGTTTGGCTATTTTGGTTTTTTTTTGTTATTGTTTGGCTATTTTGGGTTTTTTGTTTTTTGTTTTGGCTATTTTGGGTTTTTTTGTTGTTTGGCTATTTTGTTTTTTTTTTTTGTTGTTTGGCTATTTTGTTTTTTTTTTTTGTTTGGCTATTTTTTTTTTTTTTTGTTGTTGTTTCAAATTTTGGTTTTTTTTTTGTTGTTGTTTGGCTATTTTGGTTTTTTCTTTTGTTATTGTTTGGCTATTTTGGTTTTTTTGTGTTGTTGTTTGGCTATTTTGTCTTTTTTTTTTTTGTTGTTGTTTGGCTATTTTATTGATTTTGTTCTTTTTTTTTGTTTGGGTATTGTTTTTGTTTTGTTTTTTGTGGGGGGCTGTTTTTTTGCTTTGGTTTGTTGTTTTGGTTTTTGATTTGTATTTTGGGGGCTTAATTTGCATATTTTTGTCTTTTTTTCAATAAGATATTCTATGATCTTTTATTCACTAATAGACGTCCTTATTGGAATGTGGTCATTTAGGTAACAATATGAATAAATTTTGTCATACGGCTCTGTGGGCAAATGGGTTGATTTAGGAAAATCTAGTTTTGCTAAATCTTAATGAATTCCACTTGGTTTATTTCAAGTTCAAATCTTCCTAGAGCCTTCTCCAAAATCATTTTATAACATAATGTTTAGTAAAGAAAGGACGGATTAAAAATAATAATTAGTTAATAATTTGAATCCGTCCTTTCTTTTCTTATTCTCCTCAACACTTAATTAGTTTCCCTGCGGTTTTTTTTTTTGGGGGGGTCACTATTTACTTTGAATTATTTCCCGCTTCGAATAGTGATGAAGTAAAATTTTGAACCAAAGTTACCATCCTGTTCGTTATTCTAGTCTCCTTAGCTTGGTTGCTTTTAATCACTGTTTCCGATTACTACTGATGCTTGGAGAGTTATGCGTAAGATTAGAACACCTATTTGTTAAATAGGAACTCCCTTTAAGGAGCAAAATTCACCTTTTTTATAGGCCCCGTACATTAATGCTACGCTTTTCAATAAATGGTTGATATTGCTGGAACTGTACGGTAAACTACCGCTGTTCCGCTAAATGATGATCCAGTACCTTTTTTTTTTTAATCCAGACAAAATCATGTGCAAGCATTTGGATTTCAAGCTATTGTCAGGTGAATCCAACAAGGAGCTACAGGTTGCGTTGTGGCGTAATATAAATTGCTAATACTTGATGCTATAGAAATACAAGAGATACGTAATTAGTCTGGTTCAGAGGTGTATTATTGAATTATTTTGTGACTTCTATTAATACGACAAAAAGGATAATCCGATACGATTAAGGAATCAAGGGAACCAGAAAATCATTGTAACTATGTTAGTTTTTGTAAAGAGACCCCATAAAGGTGCCTGCAACATTCTCAAGAAGTACTTTTTCATAAATAGAAAAACAGATGTGTGTGTGTGAGCATACATGTAATTTTTCCTTTCCTTATATATATATATATATATATATATATCAGCCATTTTCACTATAAGAGATCATAGGCGTAAGCATCTCCTTTAGAAATAGAGGGAGTATTTTTTTTTCTTTTAGAGAAAATGTTTTCTATAATTCAAAAACTGAAGCCTTTGTACAATGTTATTACTAATGGTATTGTGATTAAAAACACAACGCTGCGTGTAATTTTAAATTCTAATTTATTCATTTGAAAAAAAATATTTTTCTTTTTGTTTGAATAGAAAAAATTCTTCTTCACAAAAAAAAGAAACTATGAACGTTTTCTGTTTCTAAACAAAAGTTGTTTACACGTATGATTTTTCCGTAGAGAAAAATCACCAATGGTTTAAAATGCTGTAACCTTATCGTCGACGAAAGGTTACAAAATTCTCAAAACATTGTTTATATATGTGATTATATATATATATATATATAAGCGTGTTATTGATCAAGTGAGAATAAATGTACAAACCAAATTTTAATAAACGTTATCTTCCTCATGTAACTAGTCGTGTCATTCAGAAAGCTAAACAGGCCGTAATTTGCCCATGACTGGTTTAGGAGAAAGTCAAGTACAGACGAGAGGACAAATTTCAAAGTAGGAAATAATCTTTTATTTTCTGTAGGATCATTTAGTTAAAAATAACTGCATCAACAATGTGTCAGAAGATCATGTTTTATTTATTCATAAGACTTGCAAAATTGCTGATTTCAGTGAAATCTGCAAACTTGTATCAACCTTCTTGTCACCATCAACCTAAAAGATAGAATATGTATTTTATGACGAGCGTCGCAATTTTTTTTTCTATCATTGCGCAAATTACATTTTGTTTCTTGGTTTCCTCTCAAGTCCTTCAAGAATCTACAAGCTGGTTGCATCACTTCAATTTCCTGAAGCTGCAGCCGTAGTAAGCCTCATATGTGTCATGTACACAGTGCTGTTCGATAAAAGTGACTCACCTGATTTTTTACTTAAAAAAAAAAAATTTTCGCCGATTGTTTTGGGGGTCAAACTAATTTTTAACTTTACTAATATAAAGACCCTTTCCTGACCACCTAGTAAAAGCTTACTCACCCTAAGGTATTCTGTTGATAATTATGATTTTGGATATAAATGAGATTTAGGGAAAAACTCTGTGCAAAAGAAAAGTGACTCACTTATTTCCTGCAACTAGTAATCAATAGAAACATAACCGAACAGCTTTAAATAAAGAATAATAGAGGTATAATTTATTTATAATAGGTAATATAGTTCGAAATAATTAATAATCTATGAGTCCTCCTTTATTTTGAATAAACTTTTCAACCCTTTTTGGCATTGACGAGATTAGGTTCTGGCAAATCTCATCTCCAAGCATTGAATTCCATTCGGATATAAAATTCGCAATCAAATCCTCTTTGTTGCTCAACTGCTTTCTCGAGAGCCTGTACTTTATAATGCTTCATAAGTTTTCTATGGGGTTGAGGTCAGGAGATTGGGGCGGCCATGTCATAACACTCACCTGCTTCTCTTCAAAGTATTCCTTCATCAATTTTGATTTGTGACAGGGAATATTATCCTGCATAAAAATGAACTTGGTGGGTCGATTTTCACCCTTTTAGCAGAAGGGAGCAGACAAGACTGTAAAATTCTCTTGTACTGCTCGCTCCTGAGGGTCTTTTCAATAGATTTTAAGAAACCAGTTCCATGAAAAGAAAAGCATCCCAGAACATTATACTGAACGGATGCTTGACAGTACTTACTGCTAAATTCAAAGAGCTTTCAAAGCTTCTTCTTCGGATTTTAGATCGCTTATCGTTTGAATTTAGCTCAACTCTCGTTTCATCGGAGAAGAGAACATTTAGTAAAAAAAATCAGGTAAGTCACTTTTATCGAACAGCACTGTACTCGAATAAAAAATGTTTTTTGAACGTTTCTGCCAAATTTCAATAAAGAGGCAAAATAGTAGTTATGGCCCAAAAACAAAAAATCAAATGGAATAACCAACGGTCAAAAAAAATTCACGAACCAAACGGTAGGGTCAATGGTTAAAACAATAAAATTCAACCGGCTCTCAAAATTGTCTTATATATGATGAGAAATTACTTTTCAAAGCTGTATCTTTCAAAGATTGTTTTTGATGCACTTTTTTGATTTTCAAATCTACTTTGACTGATATTTAAAAATAAAAAAATGTTATTTTATTCAAATTTTTTTTAGATTTTTAATAAAGGATTTAGATAAGGAACATATTGCAATTAACCCACCTATTTGCAAAAGAATTGAAACTCAACAATAAATCCCAATGGTAAGTGAGCGTAGAATATACAATAAAGCCAGGTAAAAGTTGTCTTTAGAATAATTTACTTAATAAATGAAAAAATTATATTTGATTTAAAACATTCACTTTTTGCCACAACGTTCAAATTCCCAAAGGATAAGTGTATAAGACGTTGTTTAAATATTTTTTTTTAATTCAATAAATTTTTTCAATGTGATATAGCCCCTTAATTAAAAACATTTTTGCGGATATTAAATATTTTACTATTTCTTTGAAAACAGACTCAATTTGGATCGTTATTTTGAATCACTTCAACAAAAAGGATACATCAGCTAAAATACCTTATCACTTACCGACTCAAACCAGTGTCCACTACTTTGGTGGGAGACAGAGAGCATAACTTGAAATAGACATTTTTTACCTTTTGAGATACCTCTCACGGTAATCCACACCCTATAACAAACAATACTGAGTAATGAGTTCGATCTTCAATGTCTAGAACCCCTAGGACGAATTTCCAACGATTACCCTCCCTTTCCAAAATCATTTAGTCCCTCAGGAGCGAACGGATGATCGATCCGTGTTCGCTATAAACTCGAACCCGCGTCTTTTTGAGTTCGAACTTCAATCTTTTAAATACCCTACTTAAAATAGTTCTAAATACTATCAAAAATATTGATTGATTTGTTTTTGTTTGATAAATGTAAAATTTAATTTATAATACATAAATTTTTGTTTGATTTTTTTTGTTTTATTTTTTTTAAACGGACGAACAACCCAGCCTATTCGGGAACAAAAATTCTTGCAGTTTTGTTTGAACAATGTAAAAGAATAAAACGTGTTTTTATATTAGTTAATTCAAACTTTAAAACGATTATTGTTTAAAGAAAAGATGGAAATTCTCCATCTTCATTTAAACTAATTAAATTCATTCAGAGATCAACTTGACATGTTTTTATATTTGCTATTAACAGACTGGTTTGTTAGAATATCTCTTGTCTGTCATATGGAGACTGTTTGAAAAACACATTACCTTATTATTAAGTTTTTCTCGAATGGATTGATGTCTTCCTGGCAATGGGAAAATTGAGAAAATCATTCTGTTTTTCTGAAAAGTCAAAAATTACATTTGAAGAAATAAAGCATCGTGTTTTTTTGTTTTTTTTTTGAATGGCCTTCTAATTCATCATTTCCATAAATTGTCATTTAAAAATTAAATTTCAAACCAGCTATATATAAATATATATATATACCATTACTTATTCCATATTCCATGGTTGTTAACTTTTGCAGTGTCCAATCGTTCAATCAGACCGTTAAAATTAATGTAAAAAATATAAATATATATCGTTAATTATTGAAGAATTTCAACCTTCCTTTCTGAAAGGAATAAATTTTATATTTTGATAGTGTTTAAAAACCTCTTCTCTCAATAACGAAACGACTCAAACAAAAAACATTAAAATAATGTTTGTAGTTCCTTCTTTATTCAGTCAGTTTATTCGGATTTGTGTGCTCAATAGTATTTCCCAATTTAGAGAATTTTTTCTCTAAATAAATCAAAGACCCAATACGATGTTCGGTTTCTTTTTTTTTCAAATTTCTTCGAAGGTCGCTTAAACTCATCTGTCAGTTGACATTTGGCCTTTTTTTGGATCTTTATCTCCCTCTGATTTCTTTGATCGTTCCAACCATAATGATCCCTGTGACATTCAAAGCCATGTCTGTTTTAACCTCCATCTCTGACTTTTTCAAATTATTCAACGATCGCTTAATGGCTCTGTATGATCCCGAAGATGGAAGTTAAACATGAATCCAACATTGTTAATGATTCCCTTCGTCTCGAATATTGCTCATTTGATCAACGCGCAGATTGGGTTCCTCGTTACTGTTCATTTCATTGAATTACGTCCAATGTTCTTCATTGATTTTTACGACAAATGGCATCAAGGTTTCTCCATCTTATCCGGAATTTTTTTTGATTCCTTCATCCATAAAGGGTAAATTATTGCTCATCTCTTTTTCGTTCTCACCTTTTTGCTCACCAGTCGATTTGGGGAATTTCTTCTTTCCATATATTCTATAATGCAAAATATAAGATATCTTATATATGTATATATATATATATATATTTTGCATCGAACCTAATAAATGTTATATTTTGTAATAACGTATCTTGTATATCGTACTATTACAGGTGTTCATTAGGAGAATATTACAAACCTATCTGTAAAATAGCATATAAATATAAATTTATATTCATATTTTTTTTTATAACATCCATAGCAGATAAATATGGATAAAATATATAAAATTCCCAATCATCTAACACTATATATATTAATCATAGTGTCAATCCTAATTTTTATATATACCTAGACTAGGCTATAACCATTGATATATATATAATAAATATAATAGAATTTGTTATAAAGAAAAAAAAATATATAAATATAATTCTATAAATATAAATATAAACATATATATTCTTAAGATATATATATATATATATATATATATCTATATAACAGTTTCTTCTCACTGCACTTGTTAACTCTGTTTGAAATCTTTCCTTGTCTTCTTTCATTTCCAATAAACTTTCACCATTTTGAAATATAAAATCCCTATCTGTCTTCCTAATTCTTCGGGATATTATTTTTCTGCTTTAATCAATTTTCTTTAAACATCCCCATTCCGTCTCTAATAACAATATTTTTCCTTTGATTGGTATGAAATTCTATATAAAAAATGAATATTTATACCAATTTCACCTTGATAAATATCGGGAAGAAATACTCGCTGAGGTGTTTTGAAGATGACTCTAAGGATTTGAAATTTCGTAAATTTGCATTCATCATAAAATTCGATAATTTTTTGACGATTTTTTGATTTAATCCCATCATGACTATAAAATTTTGATTCTGAAAAAAAAAATTGACGGAATATTTTTTTTCCTCTCATATTTGAATCTGTTGAATTATAACAGCAAATTATTCTGGGACCTATTCTGTATCATTGATGTTTGTCAAGTATTGTCTGATCCATCAAATGGACAAATTTAAGACGATATTAATTTACTCCTCTCTCAATGCGAATAGACTGAAATGAGTTCAAATTCCAACACATTACATTAATTGCTTCTCGAACTGTTCAATTATCTGTGGAACAAACCGTTCTTATTAAATGGCTGTATAAATTTGAACAGGATCTAAAAAAATAATGGGAAAATTTAACATTATTTGAAAAAGTCCCTTCCCTATTCAGAATTTCTTGATGCTCGAAAAAATTACGTGTCTCACTGTATGTCTTAGATAATGGAGAAAAGAGAAGGCTATGCAGTGAACAATTGAATCAATTTTTTCATCTACTGCAAGAACATTTGAAAAAAAAAACATTAAAAATCTGTTTTTATTTTTAACACATCTAAAATAATATTAGTCATTGGAGAATACGATACCAATATGGTCTGGTGCCGTTTTTTCATTGATTCGACAAAATGAAATACGGAACAGACGAATAACCTTTCCTATTTCATCTCTATCAAGATTCCGACATTTAAGATCTTTGTTTCAATCAAGGTATTTTTAATTTTGAAAATGTTTTGAGTGCCTGCATCAAATCTCTCCTCTGATTTTAAGAATCCGTTCCGAAAATGAAAAACACATTAATGTGGAACCAGGGACTGGGATATGTGATCCCATTTATTCTTATAGTTATAAATAACCGGATTCAGTATATCCATAGTATATAGGTATATATATCTTCATATACACATGGCCCAGTGGATGAAAAACGTTTGTTTATCTACAATTTGATATCAAAAAGTTAAATGTTCAAATATAAAATTGCGTCATCTGCAGTGGTGAACAAAAACTTGGACGAATCCTTGAGTTTAGGAATTTGCAGATGGCATTTGGAATATAATAATATCTATATATATATATATATATATAATAAAACCTTGTTCAGTTTGTTGTGGTAGGATCCACCTAATTTGCATAGTGGAGTACCGACCATATAAATATGGTTGGTACCGGGAAGAGAGGAGGAATCAAGAGATTCAACCAGAGACTCTGCCCGACTGCGACTCAGTCAACACATTCTCCAGGAACGGTCTTACCAGGAATATACAAAAGACTATATGTAAATATTGTGTACACTTTCTTGTTTCAATACATTTTGTTCTAAGTACATTTTGTGTTGCATTATTATTCCATGCATTGGTCAAGTTTCAACACAGTTCAAAATTCCAATCACCTGAAGAAGGCTGGAACGCACAATGGCCGAAACCTTGTGAATATGGCATTAAAGATGAGGATAACAGTCCAAACAATGTCAATAATTACAATACTTGTCTCAGAAATATAGACATTTTTTTTGTTAACTTACATTAATTGTTTAATGTATAATTCTTATTATTAAGAATTGATATTATATTACTAAAATACAGAAGGCTAATTTGGCCTCAAGCCCAAAACTAAAGGGATCTCTGGTCCAGCTTAGAAAAAAGCATTGATGATTTTGAAGAAATAACTTAGTATTCCTCAGTTCACTCCATGGAACTTTTGAATCTCACTTAAACTCTGATTCGGGCTATAAGTCCAATTCCGACCAAAAACCGATTTAGGCCAAAAATCCAATTCAGGCCGAAAATGGAGTTCTTCAAATCACAAACTCTGAGGAACTTCAAATCTTCACGTCACGAAACATCCCACCTTAACTCTTATTCTTTGGCATTTAAAACTGATTTCCTCAATTCACAAAGTTTCGGAGATATTTTAAACTAAATTTAAAACAATTTTTTTAATTCACGAATTTTTTGTGTTACTTTAAACTCGATATAAATTTTAAAAAATAAACTAGAGATGTTCCATCATCACCGAACGCACCCTGGATTTTCAACTGTCGCGATGAACGAGTGTTAATTGGAACATGTAGATTCAATCCATCGCTACAGGTTCTGAAAAAAAAATGGTCGTTTTCCTGAACCGCTACAATAAGTACTTGACATCTCTCACTAGGCTCTCGAGCTTTACAAGTGCCAAATCATGCCGAATATCGAGTACTGTTGCCACCACTTTCCAATATCGATCGTCCAAAAGTGCATCCGCCTCCTTGTGGGTGATGAATAATTTTCCATTCTAGAACCTCATTCTCATAGAGAAAAAACGTCGCAAGGTTTCTCTCTGCTCTATCGCTATTTCCATGGAAAGTGTTCAGATGAAATACATTGCTTGATTCTACGATATCTAAACTTCAGAAATAAGACTCATCATGCCACACCCATTGGGACGAACCACCCTCAGTCCCTTTGTATTCCATTGGTGAGATGTAAGATCCACTAGAACAGCTTCTTCCCACGGATCTCTGCTTTGTGGAACCGATTTCCAAGAGAATGCTTCCTCGATCACAACATTTTAAAGTCTATGGTGACCGTTGTCTTCTCCACGTCGCCCTCGTAAACTCTGATCTCCACAAGTGGCTCTTGGACCTTTTTATAGGATGAACATCATTGTAAAAAAAAAAAAAATCTGTATGACACACAATTTCTCCAATCTCTACGGATAATAATTATAGACAGTAATATGTGGTGGAAAATCTATTTACTACCGAAACCCCAAGCAGTGAAGTTCGGAATCGTGCTTCTCGGTGTACAAAGATGTAAACTTTTACCGAATTCAAAAGGATTCATCAAAGAGCGTCTTTAATTGGAATGGAACAAAACAAAGAAATCATTCCTTTGGCATCAATCGAGATATCGGAAATAAATTTTTCCGTGTCTGCATTTGAGGCATGATAACCCTATTGAATAAATACTATCGTGAACTCGCCTCCTATTTCTGTTCGACTGAGGAACACGATGTATAAATAGTCATCAATTGAGTGAGATCGTTCTACCCATTTTGAAAGGTAGAATAGAACATTCGATTTGTAGAGCTCGATTATAAGTCGTCGAGGCGGAACCGTTGCGATTGACATAAGACTAGTTGCAGTACAAGTAATTGAAAGGTGGTTACTACGTTATAAATCCGATTCATATACGTTATCGGAAAAACAAATGATAATCGGTAAATACAGAACATTTCATTACAACCTTCTCCAGCATTATAAAATTTACTCAAAGAACAGATCAAATATATAATGGTCGAAATAAAAAAAAAATATATTGAAAAAAAAAACATTCGAACATGTTTTAAACTACTACAAGAAATTAACACTTGAATTTAATTCATAAACAGTTTTTATTTATACGTGTTATGCCTAATATACGAAATGTGGGATGTGCGGGTGGTGTAATGGATAGTGGATCGAAATGTGAAAGTGAAGAGCCTAGTTCTAATTCCAGTCGAGTTCATTGCATTGACTTACACGCAAATACTCTTTGGAATGGGGATTCCGTCTTATCCGCCTATCTATGGGTTAAATAGTAGGACTTGTATCTGAAAAAATTGTGATTCTAAACAAATTCATCAAAAAATGTTTCCGCTTTAAGTAACTGTTGTGGAGTGATTTCACAGTGGAGGCTTGTATTTGTACTAAGTCGGTCCTAAAATAGGTTCGACGTACAAAACGTTAGGAACTTGATATAATAGGCATTACGCGGAGTAATCTTGTGGTGGTCGCTGATACTTTCGTATTCGACTAACTGTCGTCCGACATCGACTGACTGACCGACCGACTCACTCCTCGTTACTCTTACTACTCCTACATATTATAGTTGGGAGAGTCTATTAACTATAGAATAGGTGTGTTCCACTATAACAGTAACTGACAAAAGGTTGATTAAACCGTGAAAAAATAACAAATCAATGTGTCATGTTGTAATGGAATGTCCCACACTCCCTATGGTCTATGTGGACTGACTATATCAGTAGTTATATATAGTGAGCACAAGATATACCTGAAGCTAGCTTCGGGAATTACTAGTCGGACACCAGAGTCCCTATCTTTCAGTAGTGTATTCTCTTTTACAATAAACCTCTCTTTCTTTCATCTACGTGCATGTTGCTGTTCCTTTCACTCGGGTACCACCTTTTGTCTGTCTGTAACCTTCTTTAAGCATAGAGCATGTCGCCAAATTCTTGTCACACTTGGAAATTAAAAAAAAGAAAATGAAATTAGTTAAATAAGTCAGTGCTTAGCATAATTAACTTTGAGAAACATCTAATTTACTTTTAATCATTTTAAGGAATTTAAAATAGGCTTAAGGATTTACGTTTTAGTGTAATAGATATCGGCTTAGAATGAGAAATCCGAGAGCCGAGTTCGAATACCACTCGGGTTCGTTACATTCACTTACGCACAAATAATTTGGGAAAAGTATGAATCCATCTCTTCTCCCCCAGCTATGGGTTAAATAGCAGAACAGACTTGGTTGGCAACCAGTCTACCGCAGAAAAATAAACAGCAAACTACTGCGGGAATATCTTCTGTCTACTCGGTCATTAATCGAACGAGACATAATCCCCCAAACGTGTATCGCATATGGCACTTAACTGACGGCAAATAGCATCAGCGTTACATGTTCCTTGGGTTAATTCTTCATTATTTTAGGATTTAAAGACAAATAGGTAGAATGTGTGGGTATATAACAGTTATAGGGGGCACCTCGAGATGGTGTAATGGTTAGCAAGCTAGTCTCGCTGGAACTATTACAAAGGAGTAGTGAGTTCAAATTCCGGGTGAGTCTGTTGGATTCATTTTCGCACTAATACCCTCTGGAAAGGCATGAATCTATTTTATCTCATTCTACCAACAGCTATGGATGAAATAGCAGCCATATAAGAGAAGGGCGACTAACAAACATAGAGATGGCAACGGGAAATCATTCCACCATTCTTCCCAAGAAAGTCATGGCAATTCACAGACAATAAAGAAAGGGAATTCAGGGAGTTATTGCCTATGTAAAGATATGACTTTAAAAGAAACATCGTCTTTATTCTTTTATATACCGTGTCCCTTTAGGCGATCATGCCCCTCCACATCTTCCTGTCTCTTGTAACACTTAATGTTTTGCATTTTTGTTATTTCTGTTCTACCATCCATTTACACAAGCACATCATGTTACGTGCTGCTTTCCTCTGTCCTGTGAGTATCAGTCTCCAAGTCTTCCTTCCTCATTACTTGCCTCCAAAATTTTAATTTCCACTTCCTGATGATCAGTATAATTTACCTTTTTGTTTCCATTTTCTCGAAACCTCGTCGTTGCTCACATATTCAATCTATTGTATCCTCATCATCATTCTGTAGAACCTCATTTCTGTTACTTAAAGTCTTTTCCACAGCTTCGAGGAGATTGTCCAGCATTCGTTGCTATACATGAGGACAGTTCAATACTCTTTACTTTGCTTCTAACGAAATTTTTCTGTCTCTTAATACTCTGCTTAGATTCAGGAAGGCATCTTTAACCATCCCAATACGTCTTCGAATCTTGTTCTATTTTAGTATCTCCTGTTTGTAATTAGCATTTGGGGCTTATCCATTGTGATGTAGCTCAAAGTTTCCTTTACGGTTTTGCCATACTTGTTCTAAAAATGGCTGGGTACTCGGATACGAGTATACACATTATCTACCCCTGTTAGACAATGCGTTATAGACGCACACTCTACGGGGCAGAGATACTATCATTTAGTACGCATGCGCGTGTTCTGACTTGATAACCATTAAATAGATTTTGGGAATGACCACTTAGCTTAAACACAGAATTTCTGTTAAAGTTATAATGTTTCAGTTAGATGCTGAATATTTCTTTCAAATTTAAAGTTCTTCTAGAGTATTTGCGAATCGCCAAAAAAAAAAAAAAAAAAAAACACTTCCAGTCTTCGAGCCGGATATTCATCCTCCCGACAGAAGTTTCTCATTCGACGAAGAGGAGTAGAGTGCGTGAAGGATTTATGGTAAAAACCAGGAAACATACGTTAATTATAAGACCTACTTTTTTGGAAATTCAAAAAGATCATGAATTACATTTCCTATTTCGTAATTTGAATGCATGGTCATCCGCAAGAGGAAGAGCTCGAAAGGCAATTTGCAGGTCGGGAACACTAGGATCAAGCAGACGCAGAAGTTTAAATATCTGAGAAGCGTCTTGACAGAGGACGGTAAGTGCGACACCGAGATCCGTACACGTATTGGAATGACCAAGGACACATTCCAAAAGCTGGACAGGGTATTGCGATACAGGAGGATTTCTTTGCTAATAAAGAAAATAATACTGATCTGCTACATGACATCTGTTCTCCTTTACGGCAGCGAATGTTGGAAGATTTCCTCAAAGATGAAAAAGAGACTCGAGGCGACAGAGATGTGGTTCTACAGAAGGATGCTAATGATATCCTGGACCTAGCATGTGAGCAACGATGAGGTTACCAAGGAGAAGGCTTATATTTAACATCAGAAAGAGACAGCTGAAGCTTATGGGACACAGGAGGGCCTGGAGAATCTGATACTCACGGGTCGAATAAAGGGAAAGAGAAACAAGGGTAAGCAGTGCGTGACATATCTGACGAGCTTGAGCAAGTGGATGACAAAGCGTGGTGTGGAGAGAGCTGTAAAGGATACAGGGAGGTGCAGATCCATGCTCGCCTACGCCCTAAAAGGACATGGCATATAAAAAACGATGAATGTAAAATTGAAGTCATGAGAGATTACAGAAAGAGAAAAATAAAACAGAAAAATAACGACGAAATGGAAATATTCATTTGTAACTAAGCTGCAAAAAGTGATTGATAAACACCCTGTTGAAAGAATCGTCCATTTTGTTGATGAATATTTTGTGATAGGATTGTTATCATAATATGTGAACGTATCGTATTTTCCGTAAACAAAGGAGTAAAAATGAATATACTGGGTAGGCCAAAAATAGGCTTATATTTGTTTCATTATTTGTTTTGCGTTTAGATTACATCTGAGAACCAGAGCTAACTTCACCGAACAGTTCTTTCAACAAGATGGAGTACCTCCCCATTATGCTTTGGCCATAAGTGGACTACCTTAACCAAAACTTTCCACAGCTTTTGTTTGGAAGAAGGTGCAGGATCGAATAGCTACCAAGTTCACCTGACCTAACACAATGGATTTCTTTTTTGGTGAGGGGAGAGGTGTAGTAAAGAACAAGGTTTATAAGAGAAATCCTCACACAGTGGACGAATTAAAAGAGTACATCTTAGAAGTATTTATTGGTATTGATCGGGATTTGTGTCGTGCTGTGTGTCATAATGTCCTGGAGAGGTCTTAGGAATGTTGCAATGTTGAAGGAGGACATTTTGAGCACTTAAAAGATTAAACTGTTCTAAAAAATATGTAAGTCTTACACAAATGTACATAAACAGTTTTGAACAAATATTATTGTAACAAATAAATATAAATATAATTATAAAATGTTTTTAAAAAATGTAAAGCGCTTACCTACGAAGCGCAAGCCTACTTTTGGCTCACCCTGTACAAAGAATTACCTACAATTAACAACGTATTTTATTGCCTGAGCAAACTAAACAGATATAATGCAAAAGCTGTATATGTAGAGATATCCTTATAGTATGCAAAGATTTTTAGACTTATAATTAAAGTGTCTTTAATCTATTGGTTTGATAGAATTATTAGATATGTCTGTGTGCAGGCAAAAGTCATTTGTATACTGTGTAATAGTCAATGCAACATAAAGTTCGCTGGGGGCCAAAAGCTCCCGTAGAAAGAAATCCGTCCCATCTCTAAGACAATCTGTGACTAAAGAAGAAATCGAGACTTTTGCAGCCTTTTCTTTTTATATTTCTTTGGTAACGCCACCTACCATCCATTATAAGTTCTTTGCAAGACAAGTGCGATAACTCTCCAAACCTTTTCAGCTGATTCTATGAAAAAAACACTTCACTCTTTCTCTGTAAGGCTTCCCACACTCGAAATTAGTTTTTGCAAATAATTTGAGTTACGTTGATTAATTTAGCAATATTATGAACTCTTTTTTGTGGGTGGGGGGATATAAGGTGTTACACCGCCAAAATTACAAGGAATTAATAGATAGATACTCTTGTGTATCAGATAAATCATTTGGCAATGTTTAACCTTCGTGTCCGAAAAAAACGGTGTCAAAAGAATGGTTATTCCCTTAACACCGCCATTACTTGAATTCCCTCGGCAATATTTTGTTTTTAAAAAGTGAGGATTAGAATTTTAGTAAACTCGAAACATGTGAAAGTCAATTTATACATTTTCTTTATTCTTGAGAAATGACAAAGAATAAAAACTTTTTTATAGTTATTTATAAAATGGTAAATAATGAATATTGCCTTGTATTTGGTTTTCATATTTTGATAATTTTGTAATTTTTTTTATTAATATTGTTTTAATAAAAAGATATATTTACCATTTTATAAAGAAATAATCTTTTATAAAAGGTAAAAAGTAAATATATAAATCTTGCATTGTACTTGGTTCACACATTTTTATAATCTTGTAAATAAACATTGGCGTGGGAGTCTAAAGTGTATATAGTAATAACGGTGTCAAGGGAATAACCATCCTTTTGACATACTATTTTTTACGGGCACAAAATTTAACCATTGCCAACTATTTATTTTCTCGTTTACCACTCTTGATTCTATTTGTTTCAGCTTTTCGTTGATCAAAATTATGAAGTAAATTACTCACTGTTATCCCCTGTTTTTTTTTGGGGGGGGGGTTTTCGATGCGCCTTGGGAATGTTGATTTCTCCTAGCCTTCTTTCCTTTCGTATGTCACAATAATTCCAATTTTTTTTTTTTTTTTGACAACAGTTTTTTCTTTTATTTTGTTTTTCTTATATAGTTTCTACTCATTAAACCTCCTATTTTGGCATAGACTCAGTACAGAGAATTCCCAATATTCGTCCCTAGAAAAATTTTTCAAGTTTCTTCAAGTCTTTTTGTGTTTTTGCCGAAACGGATCAGAATTTAAGGGCATTTTTAAAATTATTTCATCACCATACAAGGCAATAAAGCTAGTAAGACGCAGGGGAGCTACTGAACTGTAAGAGAATTAAAAAAAAAAGCATTATGAAGGAAAGTGAAGAATAAAAACTAAAATGGAATTAAGAGAGAAGACATCAATTGACATTGCATTTACATTTTTGAATATCAAAGTTGAGTGGAATGCAAGAAGCCGGAAGCGAATTCCACAGATGAGAAGTGTCAGAGAAGAAACTGTTAGCAAAGAACTTACGGTTACAAAAGACATTTTAACTGTAAAATAATGAGACCTAGTCGCCAATCTAGTACTGCACTTAAATTCATAAAGTCTAGGTATCATAGCGGAAAGTGCGTCAGAACAATTATGAAATTATTTATAGAAAAGGCACAGGAAAGCTATGTTACAGTGATGAGAAAGCGACTGAAGTTGAGATATAGGCAATTATACGTTTCTCAGGATTTCTTTGTTTCTAAAGACATTTTTCAGTGAAGTAACTCTGTGGAAATAAACAGTCGGTTAAGTGCCACACGTGATACACGCAGGGTCGTTCATGTATCTTTCGATACATGACTGACGAGACAGAATTTTTTTTCCCGCAGTAGGTTGCCATTTCTTTCTGTAGTAGACTGGTTGCCAACTAAGGCTAAAGAACTAGTCTGTCCTAGCTGGGGGCGGGGGAGAAGATACGGATTCATACCTTTTCTAAGGTGCGTAAATGAATATAACGACCTCGAACGGAATTCGAACTCTTCTCACCGCGTTCACAATCCGAGCCGATATCCATCACGCCACAACGTACATCTCTAACAATAAACACTTTTCGCCATATGTTTTCAGGTTTCTATGTCACAATCTCCGTTTGCGTATACATTCTAATTTTTCTAAAAAAGTTTTCCATATGTTGCTTACATTCAATCAAAATAAAGATCTTAAGTTCTCTGTAAAAGAAACGTCTATTCCAAACGACATTCTTTTACTTAATGTTTCATAAAAATCAATCGTTATCTCCTGGTTCTAATACAGACAATATGTTATAAAAGGAAATATCACTATTTGATCGCATTAAAGATTGTATCTGACGACACTAAAAATCGATAGTCGATTTCGGAATCTCTTTTCAAGGACGATAATAATCGTTTCCACGAATTAATCTCGAAATTACCAAACC
>CAHIKZ030002923.1:85000-87500 GCA_903632075.3 Acanthosepion pharaonis | reverse complement strand
GATCATGGCCCTCCACATCTTCCTGCCTCTTATAGCTCTTAGTAAGTTTTGTCTTTTTGTTATTTCTACCAAACCATCTGCTTAAGCTCATCAAGTATGTTACGTGCTACTTTCCTCTATTCCCTTTTCCCCTAAATCTGTCTTGTGAGTGTCAGGTTTTCCAAGTACTCCTTCTTCATTACGTTACCCAGTAATTTTAAATGCTTCTTCCTGATATTAAGTAAAAGTTTCCTTTTTGTTTGTATAAATTCCCACACTTTCTAAATGCATCGATATATTCCTAGTCAGTTTCCATCAATACTCCCATTAAATGCTGCGACTCTAACAAGTAATATTACATTAACAAGCATATTGTGTGTGTGTGTGTGTGTGTGTGTGTGTGTGTGTGTAATATGTATACTGCGATAGATAAATTTTCGTCTAATTTACGCAATTTTTTTTCAAAAATGTATTGCTGGTAATTTTTTTTTTTCAAAAATGTATTGCTAGGGATAAATTCTCTAAAACTCTCTCTCTCTCTCTCTCTCTCTCTCTCTCTCCCTCTCTCTCTCCTTCTCCCCGTCTCTCTCTCTCTCCTTCTCCCCCAATCTCGTGCAATGAGAACATAGTTTTCAATCATGCTGATTCTCCAAAAATGGGCTCCTTTTAAAGGTATAATTTTTCTCAGTTGCAACTCTGTCCTTTGACAGAGCCGCTCCTGGGCGCACTCTGTCCAAAGACAGATGCAATTAAGACATGATAAATAATGCCTTACAAACTACTTTTTCTTGGGTTTATAGTTTACACAATAAGGAAATAAAATATATAAATGTTATATTTGCTTCAATTAAATAACCCAAATTTATTCCAGAATTAAAAAAACAAAAATTTATTAAGACAAGAACAATGAATTAAACCGACACTGAGTTATTAAATAAACAATGCTATACTCGTTGATCGCTGGATGCCCTAAACTATAAAACTTTAGCCAGATTATGCTAAGCGGAGTAAATCCTTCTAATCATAAAAGTATTATTGACATTTTAAAATTTTACATTGACCCCCACTCTCACTTTTTTCTTCAACTTTTAATCATTAATTTTTTAAAAAATTGGTTAGGTTTGTAAATTTAACTACGTATTTAACTTGAGTTATTTAGGGTCGAATATCCAGTCTTATAGGGTAACAATCACACTGACTCACATTGTAAAAAAATATCAACACTACAAAGGCAGGATTTACATCAAAGTCTGCAGGTATCTACTGGGAAGAAGGTCTTCTAGATGAAAGACATAATGTCCTGCAGGAGATGCAGTCCCATCGACAAAGCATCAACATTTATATCGAAGAGAACGTTTTAACTCCTTTCCAATGAAAGCTTCTTTATATGGTTTCTTCAGGTTATTCGCTCGTCTCTCCTCTCCTTCCTCCTTTTATTTCAGTCTTACCCTTTCCTCCATCCTCTGTTCTTTTTCTCTCCTCTCCCTCCCTCTGTTCTTTTTCTCTCCTCTCCCTCCCTCTGTTCTTTTTCTCCTCTCCTCCACTTTCTCTCTCTCCCCTACTTTTCTCTCTCTCTCCCTCCCTTGTTATTTACTTTCCTCTCTCTCCTCCCTCTCTCCTTTTCTTTCCTTTCTCTCCCTCCTCTCTGTTCTTTTTTTCTCTCCTCCCTCTCTTTTTTTCTCTCTCCTCCCCTCTCTAATTTTTTTCTTTCCTCTCTCTCTCTCTCTACTTTTCTTTTTTCTCTCTCTCTCTCCCTCTCTTTCCTTTCTCCTCTCTCTCCTCTTTTTTTTCTTTTCTCTCTCTCCCTTTCTTTACTCCTTCTCTTTCTCTCTCTCTCTCTTCTCTCCTCTCTTTTTTCTCTTTTTTCTCTCTCTTTTTCTCTTTCCTCTCTTTTCTCTCAGTCTTCTCTTTCTCTCTCTCTCTCCTCTTTCTCTTTTCTCTTTCTCTCTCTCTCTCTCTCCTCTCTATTTTCTTCTCTTTCTCTCTCTCTCCTTTTTCTCCTCTTTTTCTTTCCTCTCTCTCTCTCCCTCTCTCTCTCTTTCTCTCTCTCTCTCTCTCTCCTCTTTCTCTTTTTCTCTCTCTCTCTCTCTCCCTCTCTCTCTTTTTTCTCTCTCTCTCTCCCTCTCTCTCTTTCTTTCCCTCTCTTTCTTTCTCTCTCTCTTTTCTTTCTCTCTCTCTCTCTCTCCCTCTCTTTCTTTTTTCTTTCTCTCTCTCTCTCCCTTTCTCTTCTTTTTTTTCTCTCTCTCTTTCTCTCTCTCTCTCTCTCTCTCTCTTTCTCTTTCCTCTCTCTCTCTCCCTCCCTCTTTCCTTTTTCTTTCTCTCCTTTTTCTCCCTCTCTCTTTTCTTTCTCTCTCTCTCTTTCTCCCTCTCTACTTTTCCTTTCCTTTCCTCTTCCTCACACCTTCTTTTTCTCCGTTTTCTCTCCTCTCCCCACCTCTTTTTTCTCCGTTTTCTCTCCTCTCCCCCTAGCTTTTTTTCCTTTTTTTTCTCTTGTAATGTCTCTTTTTCGTCTTCCTTCCAC
>CAHIKZ030002923.1:5000-80000 GCA_903632075.3 Acanthosepion pharaonis | reverse complement strand
TGCCTGTCTCTTTTTTTATTGTCCTTTTCCAATTTTTGAATAAGATGTTGTATATTAGCATCGGAATCAAAGTTAAACTATTTAAAGTTTAATGCTTTGTTTTGATTAAGTACTTTCGATCTTCAGTCACATTATGATATTCAATATTTTGTTAACTGGATATTTTGGCCTTGTTTAGATCTCGTAAATTGAAAATTGATGTCATATGTAACGGTTACTTGGAAAACCGTATGGAGTGCAGTCATATATGGTTAATTGTCTTATTTATTTGTTTTTTGTTTTTTTTTTACGGCTTATCAACCGTATGTAGGTTATTTAAAACCGAAATATAATTTAGATTATAAGAATATATATATTATTATTATTATTTATTTTATTTTGCTTATGATTATTGTATTAACAATATTTTAGAGATAACAATAATTATTTCCAGTGACAGTTTCTACTATTTAATCCATAGCTGGAGAGAAGAGATGAAGTCATATATTTCTCAAATGTATTTGGTCGTCAGTGAATGAAACGAACTTGATTTGAATTCAATATCGACTTTCCAATTTCTCATTCCGAACTGCTTTCCGTCGTAACTTTCCAATGGTGGATTTTACATATATTTTTACACACAGGTAGACAGACTAACATAGTTCATATAAACATAAAATTATATTTATTGTCACATATTTTTGTTTACATTTGATACGCCATGAGCAGTTATGAATGTACGAGATTCATGGAAGATTGAAGTTTATAAGCAGTAAATTCGACCTTGCCTACCGAACGCTCCTTTGTGGCCGAGTCGGTTAGACTGCACGTCAGCGTAAATGACGGTTCCGTATAGGATGCAGGTTCGAATCCTGTCAAAGGACGAATATTTTCTATGAAAATTTCTCGGACATTCAGGCCGGTAAATGTTATTTAATACTGTTTATTATAAACAGAGCATTTACTTAAATACTTGTATCTATAAAAAAAACGTTAAACATAAAAAAAAATGTCTTTAATAAATAAATTGTCGGATATTGTCCATTTCTTAATATATATATATATATTTGATATATATATATATATATATATATGGATATTTATATATAAAACATACTGAAAAATAACTATGATTTTTTTAATATATATATAAAAAATATTCTTAAATAATTTTTTTTTTTGTTCGATATTTTATTTTGACGGTCATATCAATAAATATTTCTCATATACTTTTAGCCATTAAGGACCAATATTTTCTATGAAAAAATATTTTCAATTAATTTTGGCAAATAATGTCCTTTTAATATTTTTTATTTATTATCTAAAATGAAGCATTTATACTGATAAATCATTTATATATTAATATATAAATATAAATATGTTTTTTAAATTGTAAATTAATATTTTGTGATTTCATTTTCTATTTAATATATATATTTAAAATATATAGAATAATATAAATTTTCTAATATAAAAAATTTTTTATTTTCTTATAGTAATATAAAATAAATTTTTTAATATTTCTTCAATTTTTATTTCTATTAGTTTTTAAGAAGATATTTCATCTTTTTTTTTAAAAAACAACCATAAGAATATGTAATTCAATTTTATGATAACGAAATTATTGTTTTATTTTTTTTTTGTTATATTTTATTATATTTTATCTTTAATTTTTAATAGTTTATATATAATTAATCAATCAAAATTTTTTGATTATTTTTAATTTATGAATAATATATATATTATAATATATATATATATATATATCAATATATCCGATAAATTTTGAGTTTTCATTATCTTTGTAAAATTTTGTTTTATTAAAGATCAATTCTTATTTACCATAATTTAAGAAATTCCTTTTTATGAAATTTTTTTTGTATTTAACTATTCAATTTTGCATTAAAACTAATTTAATTTCATATTTTTCTATTTATGTATTATTTTTTTTTTAAAATACAACTAGATTTTGGAATATTCTTCTTAACGATCTATATAATCTTAATATTATCGTTTAAATTTTTTAATTCATAAAAAACAATTTATATTTTTATTATTTTTATTCGTTAATAATTTATTAATTCATATTTTTAAAATCATATTTAATTCAAAATATAAATTTTTTCAAAATTTAATATATTCTTTTAATCATATAAATATAATAAACCAAAAATATATTGATATAAAATAGCTATTTATTTATTTTTTTTTTTTCTTAAAATTTCAACATTTTTTTTTTCCATTAAAATAATGAAAATTGCATTAAAAATTTTAATAAAAGAATTAAATTGTAAAATTTCGGTTATGAAAAATGAATAAAAATTTTCATCAAATTCTTTTATTTGGCTGAAAAATTGTATTTATTTTCAATTTCAATTTATAAAAAGGATTGATTTTATCATTCAATGTTCATATTCAATTTTTTATATATATATTTTTTTTTTGTGTATTCAAATAACGTATAAATTATATGTTTTAAATTATTTTTTTGTCAATATTAAGTAAGAAAAACTTTATCTATAAAAAAATGTTGGAAAAATTGTTTATTATATTTAATTATTTTTTTAAATTAATTATTAACATAAATTAAAAATATTTAAGTTTCATTTTTCTCAGAAACAATTATTAAATTTAGATTTTAAATTAACATTTAATTTTCGTTTTTTTTATTAATTTATTTTATTTTTTTGAACAGGAAAAAAAAAACCTAAAATTTTTTTCAAATGACCATTATCAATGTAAATTTTAAATTGATAATTTTAAAACAAAAATTTTTAAAAATTTTATTTTTGTTGCTATTTATTTTTGACTTATTACTATCAGATTTTAAAATCAATAAGAGAAAATTTTGAATTATTTATAAAATCTTGAGAATATTTTATAAATTTTTTTTTACATTTGATATATTCTTATACAATGTTTTTTTTTTTTTAATATTTTAATTTTCAATCTTTTTCAAATTCCACATTCAGTTTGAAATGGAAACATTTTATTGATTTTTTTAGATATAATAGAAAAATTTTTTTTTTTCATTTTAACAATGAAAATTTTTGGTAAATTTGATCACTCAGGTTGATCTTTTTAATTTAATCCAATTTTCAGATTGAAAATCTTATTTTTAAAGTAACAACCTTCATCAATTTAATTTTTTTATCTAAATCATTTTTAAAAATATTTAATCATTATTTTTTTTCATTTTAAAAATGATCATCATTAAAAATTTATAAAAGATTGATAACAACTGTAATTGGAAATGTTTTTTAATTTTTTTGTGACCATTTTATTTATGTTAAATATTTTATTTCATAAATTTTATAATATATTTTATAATATATATATATACATTATATAAATAGAAGTTAAGATATTAATGTTTTTCCAATTTTTGTTAGAAATTAACCAAACAAGTTTCGAATTCTTTTTGAATTTTCATATTTGTCCAAAAATAAATCGATGTTCTGTATCCATTTTTAATTTGGCATTATTTTTTTTTCATAGGATAATAAATTTTTAAACATTTATTCGATTTTAGCAATTTGTGACATTTAATAAAATATTTTAGGTTGATAGATTTTCCGTTTAAAATATTTTTTAACTTTTAACCAAAATTAACCTTTTTTTTAAATGTTATTGAATAAATTTATTTATTTAATATATATATTGATATTTTTTTTGAATTTTTTTTTAAAAAATATTTTTATGATTGGAGGTTTTTATGTTTAATCTTTTCTTTTTGTATTCAAAAGATTTGTTTCCTAAATTATAAACTATCTCCCATAAAAATTGTTTATATCAAAGCCGTTCATTTTAAAAAATATATCATTTTTGTCTACGTTGGATTTTGACAGCTCTTTTAAATCAACCATTTGAACCTTTTTGTATATTTAAAAACCGTTCATTAACCAATTTTCTATCAATTATTTTTCATTATTTCTTTCAATTTCCTATTTCGAAAAAAAATTTTGATATCGATTCATCCCATTGAATTTTTTGTGTTTATATTTATCCTTGTGTAATTACTTATAAAAAATGAATTTAAAAAAAATTTCATTGATTCCAAAAATCCCATTTAGTGTTTTTTGATATTTTTTCTAATTTGTTTTTCACATTGAATCTGTGATAATTTTGTTAAAATAACATGTAAAGATCATATGTGTTCAAATTTTTTTATAAAAAAACGATTTTTGAACTTAAAAACCAAAAAAAATAAGACAATGAACCACATAAAAAAATCGTGAATATATGAATTTTTTAAATTAAAAATGTCACTGGCCATATAATTGTCAAAACAGTCATTATTAAATAATTTTATATAAATATATTAATGATTAATTATTTCAAATGATTTAAATGCATTTATTTTGACAAAAATTGAAAAAAAATCAGTTGATATTTATTTTCTTCTATGGCTTTTTAATTGTACGATCATCGTTATAAAAAAAAAAACATTTTTCAATAGTTGAAAATATTTTTTTTTTTTTATATTTAAAATTATATATGGGTTCAAAATTTTTTTATAAAAAATTTTTATTTTTGTTTCATAATGAAAATTTTTTTTTTTTCAAATTTTTTATGTGATTTTTATTGTTATTATATATATATATATTATTTTATATATATATAAATTTTTTTTTTTTTAAATTAAATTTTTTTCATGTTTCTAAAAAAAAAATTTCCCTAATTTTCATCAAATTTTTTAATTTTTTTTTTACATAAGTTTTCATTTAAAATAAAACCAGCATTTTAATAATAAATACAGGAAAAATTTTTTAAAAAAAAAATTTTTTTTTGTATTTTTTAAGTAATCTATAAAATATTTGGGCAATTTTTTATATAAAATTTAAATGATTGTTGAAACATTATGTTTTTTTTAAATTTTATTCTTCATTTTTTATGAATTTATAAGGGTCTTAGTAAAGAATTTCTAGGATATTTTATATTTAAATGCTATCTAATTTATTTATTCCGTGCTATTAAATCCAAGTTATTAACCATGCAAATTTTAATTAATTAACAGGAATTTTTGAAAGATTTTAAAAAATTAATGAAACAAACGATTAAAAACTTAAAATTAAAATTATTTTTAAGTTGAACATCAATCTAATAAAAAACATAAACATTGTCTATGGAAATTTTTTAAAGTTAAAAGAATTTTTTTTTTGCAATTAAATTATTGGTTTGAATTTTTAAAATTTTTAATTTTGCGTTTTATGAAATATATATAAATATATATATATATATATATATATATATATATATATATATATATATATATATATATATATTTGTATATACAGCAAAATTGTCCAAATCGTGTAACATATATAATTGTCCATCCCACAAAATGTTTAATATCTAAAAAAAAAAAATACTAAACTAAATTGAGTTTTTTTTTCCAGGTTTTTTCAGATAAGACATTTAGCCATCTTGACACCATTTGTCGTAAGAATCACTGAAAAAAAAATTGAGTTATTCAGCTAGAAAGAGAACAGGTTAAAATCATTTTGTGTCAGCCCCACTCATGTCTTCCCAAATGAGCAATGGTGAGAGGAAAAAAGATCATTCAGGCCTTCAGTAATGGTACTAACATTCATACTCTGGCTTCCATCTTCAAAGTCCATTCAAGAACCATGCACAGAATGGTGAATAAGTTTTTAAAAATGGGAACAGTAGAGAGGAAAACAGGATAACGAGGTCACAACTTGAAGAGGGATCATCATTTCAACGTAGAGCTAAAGAGAGAAATTAGAAAAGATCCAACTCAATTCAATTTGTTAAGACGTTTGGCACTTGAGAGAGGAGTTTCAGCTATGACAGTCCAAAGAAAGTGAAAAAAAACTTGAAAATGAAATCGTACGTGAAACCTGTGAGGCACCTTTTTTACTCCAGGACAGAAAGTTAGAAGGTTAGAGAGGTGAAGATCATCTTGAATATTATTGAAAAAATGATCCTGAATATATATATATATATATATATATATATATATATATATATATATATATATATATATATATATATATATTATTTCAATATTTCATGATGATTCCGATCCTTAGCTATGATTAATTAATGATGAACATGTCATTTTCGTTTATGATCGATTTCATCACGATTCTTCTGTTAAGCTTGGAGAATAATTATACATTCTTATTGCTCAAAGTAGAGTTGTAGTGTTATAAAAACCTCAGAGAATTCCAGTAAGATATCTTTAATCATTTCTAAGATACAATGGTTCAATAAAAATTGCATAATTTTGCTAACAAATTGGACAATTTTGCAATTACATTTTTAACCTTTGGACAATTCAGTTGCTTTAATCTTGATTTAGAACAGTAATAATCGACACATATTTTAGATAATAACTGTCTTACCAGATTGTGAAGATGTCTACTTTTTTTTTAAAGTATTTATTTACGATCAGATATCAAAATATCTTGACAATAGTCAGATCAGACCAAACAAATGGAATATTCTGCATCTAAATATCCAATTTATCATATTCCAACCTTTGCGTTTGTTAAAGCGTTTTTAAGCAGTTCTTTTGAATTTGAAAAAATTTCAACACAATACATTGTTTTTTATATCAATCATTCTTGTAGAATATTTACTTACTGATGTCGCATTTAAACAAACATTATTTTGAAATTTGTTTCTTGTTCCACGTATTTAAAAGTATTTTTTTTCTTTGTTTTACCCATTCACACTATTAAAATTTTGTCATCTTTAAGTGAACAAAATTTTTTTACCACCCCATTCAAAAACTCCCAATTTTACAATTTTGACAATTTAAAAATTCTTCTCAATGTAGAGTACACACACACACCTAATTTGTATTCTTTCTTTTCAAACACACACATTTATTTTTACCATTTCTCTTACACACACACACACAATTTTCCCCGTCTTTCTTTAACACACACACACACACCAATTTATTTCCCTTTTTAAAAAACAATTTCAAATACACACATATTTACACACAATTGACTATTGTTCACATTTAAAAAAATTATTTTCTCTCATTTTTCACACGTTTTTAGGCAGCAAGAAAAAATTTACGAACAAATTTTGTTAAATTCAACCGATAATGTCTGTCTCTCTTTCTTTATTGTCCTTTTCCCATTATCGAATATGTTGTTGTATATTAGTATCGAAATTAAAGTTAATCTATTTAAAATTCAATGCTTTGTTTTGAGTAAGTACTTTCGATCCTCAGTCACATTATGATATTCAAGATTTGGTTAACTGGATATTTTATTGAATAGTTCCTTTCCCACAGACGAAATGTCACAAGACTAAACGACTCAATCGCTAATTCCTTAACTCCTTCCAGTTCAGACTTTTAGAGAGCAAGGACACGCCATTCCATGTACAACACCGAATCCTCGTTGTATCCCATTGACAAGAAGCAGGTTCCACTCACGCAAATCCTTCCTGAGAACCCCTACTTTGTAAAACATACTCCCATAGGAGATATTTTCATAATCACTACAATCCTAAACTCTTCAAGTTCATCATTTAACGTTATCACTCCCACATATCCTAGCTTACGACATGTCATGTTGAAACCTCTTTTCCCGCCCGATCACCTAAGATAAGCAACATCTTTATCTTTCTTTATTTTTTCTCCATATCTGATTCTCTGACGAAGCTTTAATAAAAGCGAAACATGTTAGGTTTATAAACGTTTCATATTTGTTGCCTATCTTCTGCTATCGTTATATAATGTGTATTTGGGTAGTTCTCTTTTTTAAGTTTCATTAAAATGATTGACAAGGCACGATGGGTAATTTTTTTTATCTCATTTTTTTTTCTGTTCTTATAATTTTCTTTTCTGACCGTAAAGTATGTGTCAATTGTCTAAACGTTTTGTGTGTCCCAGCGTTTTCGGCTATACTTTTAGCCGTTATCAAGAATGATTTTATTTTAACTGGATGTATGGATTGTTTTATGCATGTATCTATAACTATAAGAAAGTTTTATTCTCCAAACACGGTCAGCAAATTATGGGTTGCCATTAAAGCAGATAAATATAAAACTAACTGGGCCATCAGAAAGTATAGATAAATAGTTAAAGATAAATGTATTTTCTTATCTTATAAAAAGCATTTCAAAGAATAGACAAAGAAAAGTATGCATCTGTGGGATTTTTGTGAAGAAATCTTATCGGAACGAATTGAGGCTACGTGAGAAGAGCATGCAAAATAATGATAATGATAATAATAATAGCAAACATTTTATCATGACTGAACTACCAATACCCATAATGCATCAATTTATAATTCTTTACAAGCCATTTTGATTTTCCGGTATAACTTTTTATTTATCGTTTCTGACAGCAGATTTCAAATAAGTGTTATCGAATTTTGTTGAGAATATTTGAATGAAGGTAAAGGTTATCTCTATATTAATTTACCGTTATCAGTATTTTAAATTAGTTTGCTCAGAAAGAAAATAAAACCCAGATAAGAAACACTGACAATGTGAAACAAGATCGTGTGGTTTTTATGTCTCCAAAAAAACAAGAAAATGGCGATTAAGTTTGTGATGAGAAATATAAGATTTTTTTTTTTTTTTTTTTTTCGGAGCTAATGTTGCAGTTTCACATCTGGTTGTCTGATTGTAAGCATAAACGACATTGTTTTTATTTAAAAGAAATGTATATCAAATCTTTATTGTATGCAACCACGCACACCTACGTTGTAAGCAAGAAAAACAGTGAAAGATACGAGCTATGAATTCGGTATATCAAAATCAAACAACTCTTTTTCTGACATCTGTCGTGTCTTATCAGGACGTAGACGATCATGACTCTCCACAATTTCCTGTCCTTTGTAGCTTTTAATAAATGTTGCCTTTTTTGTTATTTTCCTAAACCATGTCTCGCCATCAATTTATTCAATCTCACTAAGTAAGTTATGCATTGCTTTATCTTGCTTTGAGTATAAGATTTTTCAATCCCTCTTTACTCATTATGTACCCTAGAAATTTCAACTCTTTTTCTGGTGGTAAGTACAAATTTCCTTTTTTTATTTAATTTTCTCTAAAACTTCGTCGTTGCTCACATGTTCGCTTCATGGTATTCTCAGCATCCTTCTGTCGAACAACATTTATGTTGCTTCAAGTCTCTTCATCTTTGTGAAGATTGTTTAGCATTCACTGTCATATAGTGAGACGTATAATACGTAATACGTCAGTACTCTTTTCTTTGTTTCTAACGAAATTTTTCCTCTTTCTTAATACTTTGCTTAGCTTTTGAAAGGCTACTTTGGCTATCCTAATGCGCTTTCGGTTTTCAGTGTCGTACTTTCCGTCCTCTGTTAAAACATTTCCCCGATATTTAAATTGTTGTACTTGTTTGATTTTGGTATCTCCAGTTTGTAATTTGCATGTTGAGCTGCCTCTTTTGCTAACAACCATGCATTCCATCTCCTTACAATTGATGTTTAATCCTTTCTTCTCGCTTCCCTTCACTACTTTCTGTAGCAGTTCTTGTATTTTTTTTCTTTCCGTATCTGCTATCAACTCTGTGTCATCTGCATATATTATGTTGTTAAGATTGTGACCTCCAATAAAGAAACCTGCTAGGACTTCTAATTCTCTCAGTTTCCTCGCTGTGTAGATTGAATAATTCCGGTAAGAAAGACCCATCTTTGTCTTACACCCCTTTCTACTTTTGCATATCTACTGAATTCATTTTCTATTCGTATACTGAGGTTGAAATCCCTGGGAGATATTTTAACAGATGACGAAAACTGTTACACTATAATCCAAAGGCGCAGTGGAATAGCAGAACTTAATTGGTTGGTTGTTTTGTTTTATGGCATATCAACCTCAGGAGCCCTTTAACAGAAACAATTCATAGCGATAGTTTGGTTAAAAAAAAAAATGTGTATGTATACATATATATTTGAACCATTTTTCAATTACTCATATTTTTTAGTACAATTCAACTTCTTTTAGGAAATTTACAATCTTGGATGGTTTTGTTTTCGTAATTTTTTTTTAAATTACTCACTTGCTAATATTTTGTTCGCACTATCTTGTATTCCGTGTTCCATTCTCCATTTTTTTGTCAAAGAATGTATAGCTGTTTGTATTACTGGTATTTTTTAAGTATTGCTGATAATAATTTTTCCTTCAAAAATTATTGCTGGTAATAATTTTTTATAACAAAAGTATTTCTGGTATTAAAACCTATTTTTACATAAGTTTGGGTTTTAAATACTTACCCATAGCTGGGACCCTAACAGGTGCTAGCACCCCAGGTCAGGAAGCTTAGTGAGCTTGAATAAATTGATGGCGAGACACGGTTTAGGAAAATAACAAAAAAGATAACATTTATTAAGAGCTACAAATGACTGGAAATTGTGGAGTCATGATCGTCTACGTCCTGATAAGACACGACAGATGTCAGAAAAAGAGTTGTTTGATTTTGACATAACGAATTCATAGATCGTATCTTGCACTGTTTTTCTTGCGGTTCCACGCTCCTCAAAACCTTCTGATCACAGGCATTGCTGTTGGACGTATTTTATCGTCTTACCCAGTTCGTCTTATTGTTGAACTAACTAGACGTAACCCTCTCTTCTATTCTAGCATTTTTCTGTGGAACTTCCTTCCGATTTCTTGCTTCCCTGTCAACTACAATCTTCAAAAATTTAAATGCAACCTCAATGGTCATCTTCAGTCTTCCCGAATCTTGATCCATTATTATCGTTTCCTCAATTCTTCTCAAAGTCTTCTTTCCCTCCCTGTAACCACTTGCGGCTTCGTGAGATTATCGCCTTGCTTGGGGTGAAATGGTTAAATAAAATTACACATATTTATCAACTGAATTCTTTAAATCTGAACATGTTTTTGGCTTTGTAAACCACATTCTTAATATACTCCCAAATAAAATATAAATATAATTTTATATATGGTATAAATAAATGACAACATTTGAAACCCGGACGAGAAAAATGCAATGAGATTTTCTTTTTTTGGTGTTTGATTTTGTTTAGCGGCATATCAACACCTCTATGGGTTATTTAATGCCGAAATCTAAATATTTTGAGCATAAGTGTATGTCTTCAACTACAGATAAAATCTATTGTTGGTGAATTTAGCTTTAAAAATGTATTAGTAGTTATTTTACTATAAATATATACTGTTGGTCATTTTTTTAATATAAAAATATATTGTATCTGTCCATTTCTGAGATGAGGTATTATGTACACTATTTACATTGATCAGACTATCATCCTCATCTTTGTTGCTATATATTTATCACAACGTTTCGGCCGTTGTACGCTCCGGCCTTCTTCAGGTGGTTGGAATGTCGAACTGAACCCTTTATTTCGCTCGTTGGAGTAGACTGTTCTAGTTCCACGTGCCATGTCTAATGGATGTCCGTTATCAGCTATCTCCTGTTAATTCCCTTCTCCAATTTCTCCACTGCATTAACCAGGTATTGAACTCACCCTCTTTGGGTCATGTCACAGGATCTAACTAACGCCGTTATCCACTGTGCCATGTGTCCTTGAGGTTCGACATTCCAACCATCTGAAGAAGGCCGGAGCGTACAACGGCCGAAACGTTGTGATAAATATGGCAACAAAGATGAGGATGATAGTCCGAACAATGTAAATAGTGAAAAATATATTGCTGGTGTTTTAACTATAAAAATGTGTTTTTATACTTTCATAGTGTTTTGTTTTTGGTGGGGGTTCACTACTTGCCCATAGCTGACACCACAACAAGTGCATTCACACCGGGTTCGGGTAGACCTGGAAAGAACAGCAATTAAGAAGTGGTTCCACGCTCCTCAAGACCTTCTTGCTGCTGGATGTAGTTTATCATCATACCCAGGACTACAATGAAATATGAAGGAAACTTATTTTTTCGCAACTCACAGTAAGTGAAATTAATATCCTTCAGCAGATGGGGCACACTTGTCAATGTGAATCTACAATCTTTCATGAAAACTGAGAACGGATTTTTTGACATACGTCAGATGTTATTGAATCTGCTGTTTGAACAATAATATTGTTTCGGGTTTTCTGTTTTAAACTGAATTTGTAATATGAGCTCAAACAAAAATCTACAGGTGTGTTAACAAGAGACATTAGGGGGATTTTGCCAAGACACAGATTTGATAATTTTCTATCCAACAAAATTCTCTGACAAGTGAATTATATGAAAGAATTTTTTTTTCAAAACCATTTTGAAGAGTTGAAGAAAAATAACAATGGTGTCATGTATTAATAGTTTTCACTTTTAATGTTTCCATCAATAATAATCCGCGAAACTCTTGCTGATGACGACCCTGTTCAGATATTTTGCTTTGGGTTTGATAACATTGACAAATTGTTCCTGTGCTAAAAAGCATTTTTGTGTTTTTTTTGTTTTTTTTTTAGGGGGGGGAGTTGTTTTGGGGGTGAGGCGATTTTTTGTTTTTGTTTCTTGCTTTCCTTTTATTTTTGGTGATTTAAATGTGCTACTTACTTGATATCCTATATAAACAATTATATACACACATGTAAATAAAACGCAAGATAGATATACAGAGTGTAGACATCGGTATCAATATTTCATAGCGACTGTCAGTTTTACGATTCAGTACGATTTTCAGGCCAACTACTTTAGCGGGCTGTGAACATGGGTGATTAAAAGAAATGTTGTAAGGGAATGCCAACTTTTTCCGCTTTATTTTTCCTATGTTTAGTGCTAATGCTGATGATTAGTGACAATAAGTTTTTGGTATTAGGAATAAATTTTACTAGAATTTGGTTATGGGGCCTTAATTTACTCTTTTAGCTGTAGATAGCGAAGAAAATGTAACTTTTGCCCAAAAATAATAGCGGTGATTACCTTTCCGGAACAAAATATTCCGTGTGTGCGTGTTGATCTCGTATGTGACTAAGGTCGTAACTAAGGCCTGTTCAGTATTATTCCACTAAAAACGACAGGTTGGCTCTGTGGATATTGAAGAAAGACAAATACGCCTGAGCAGGCATCTACCTAAGGGATTACTTAACCACCCTAGCAAACATTTAATTAAATGCATTTGTAATATGACTCCCAAACAAGGACCAAAATCTACAGGTTTGCCAAAATAGAACATTAGGGGCATTTTCCCAAGATACAGATTTGGTAATTTTCCATACAACAAAATCTCTGCTTAATGTGCAGCTGCAACGTATTGTGAAAAGTTTTTTTTTATTTTTATTTTTTTTTGTAAAACCCATTTTGCAGAGTTGCATAACAACCCTAACAAACATTTAATTAAATTATCTCTTTAAAAAAATTGTTTTTCTACTTTGACGATAAATTTATTTTAATTTCGGATTTTCCGGTAATCCCGAATTACCATTGGTTACAAATCTGCATGCCGTAACCATCTGGTTAAAGTTGTAACAACATTTGAACAACCATTATCTTTGACCTTGAACACAGAGTTTGAGAAACGGAAGTTTTGATTGAACTCTGATTTATTCGTTTTTTTGTTTTGTTTTTTTCTTGTTTTATTTTTCAATACAGCTAGTATCGAATCTTCTGTCTATAATAAAACACATTACATCACTGATATTCAATAAAGCTTTTTAGAATGAAAACACGGCCTTTCTTGTTCTTCCATTAAACAGTGTTCTGCACGAATCGATGCAACGTTGATGTCATTTTCATCTCAAGTTAGACAACGGTTTCTACTCATTTTCCCAAGAAATAAACTGCCTGCCATCAATTCAAAGAGGTTTTCCTTATCATCAATTTACATTAGACACATCGGTTCAAAGAAGCATCTAGAAAGTGGCATCTCATCGATTATAGATTTCCGTATCTCCATCTGGATTAATTATAACCTAAAGGAACCGATTTGTCACGCTTATGTTTTAGCTAACGATTTTTTTTTTTTTTTTTTTTTTTTTTTGCTAACGATTTTTTTCCGAAGATTCAAAGAATTTAGTTTTCATTGGCATTGTTTATTACAGGATGAAAACCTATTACCTGCTCAAACCTTAATAATCCGTCCCACCATTTAATGTTCCTTTTTTTTTTGTATTTTTTTTTTGACTGATAGGGTGTCCATAGTTCACAAAGACAAAGGTGGGGCAGGTTCTACTTTGATTACTAGCAATAATATGCAGGTAGATAAAATGAGCGCTGTACTTTACGATCAAGAGAATCTCTAGGAGTCGTAAAACCTGTAGTGATTTATTTTAACTTAACCTTAATACGGGCATATATGGACGTCTGCGTTTTCAATAAAGACACGTAGAGGAATGAAGAGCCTCATTTTGGAACTCTGCTGGAGGAGAGTAGATTAAGGTCTTTGTTTCCTGTTTGAATGGTTTGTTTTTTTTGGGGGCGGGGGTTGCATGCATTAATAGGTTCTTTCTGTGTTATATTTGGTTATAGATTTATTCATTTTTTAAACTGTCACAACCCCTGCCTACATTAACAAAAAACAACTCTTATTCTGCTTCTAATAAAGATGTCATCTTTGTCACGTCACTCTACGAGACTGGCTTCCGGAATCTAGTACTACCTGCTATATGGTTGATCACCAACTAAAACTGGTTCCCCCACCAAGCTTTTCTGGTGAGGATGATAGCTAAACATCCATTTTTTTTTTTTTTTTTTCAAAAAGACCTATCAAAGATAAACATGAACATTCTTGTAGGGTTAGCGAATATCTAGCACATTGGGGCAGACTGGGCTGTCTATGCAGCTAGTTCGGTGATAACACGGTATCGCTTGGCGGGAGGATTCCTAAGCGGAACTCCACGGTCAGAAAAGAGGTTTTTCTCAATTGAAGCTTATGCCACATGTCCGAGAACAAGGCAAGGTGGAGGATATCGGCTGCGGTTTGACCTGGAGAAAGATCCGCTCCTCTAGAGCTATTTGCCTAAGACATCCTGTGCATGAATATTGCTCTCAACCCAGTGGAGAGAACTGGTTATGTGCTCAGTAGGGAGCAGGTACGCAGCAGGGGTGTGCTTAAAGTAGACCTCTATCAGAGACCTCCGACGGTTCTTGTTAAATGCGTAGAACTTGACAAAATAACTTGATTAACTATAAGGCAACCGTTAATACTTAGTGTATATCTCCTGGGGTCATTTAAAATCAACGCCTTTTTTTTCTTTGTATTTTTCAAGAATAAATTATTCTTTTAGAAAGTGAAAATTTCACTGACATATTTCCACGTTTTTTACCTGAAAAATAGATTTAATAAAATACATTTGAAAATACATTTAAGAAAAATAATCACAGTATATGAAGTACAGAAGGCATTCCTAGAAGAATGAGAGTTAATGTAACGATGCGCATTTGGAATAGTAAAATATGCACTTCAAAAGCTAAGTATCAAGAAGCTGGAAGAGTGTTTCACAGCCGTGAATTGCAAGAGAAGAAACTACTAGGATACGATATAAGCTCTCTCAGTAAAATGATGAGACCTAACTGCCAATCTAGTACTGGACTTAAAATCCATGAAGTCAAAAAGAAGAAATTCCGTAAAAGAAGGAAATTTCTTGGTGTTCAAATCTTCATCTGTAATCTTGTCTAATGAAGCTAATTTTCTTTATTATACTATTACTGTTTCGTATGCTTATATCTATAAACGTATCAACATAACAAGCGTGGTATCAATTTGCGAGATGTTCCGCTCTGAAAATACGTTTCTTAAATTATATGAAATTCCTCTACTTACTTTTTTTTTTTTAAATTAAATCAGGAATATCTAATTATTGTGGACAGCCTAAATCTGCGCTTAATTGATCGTAAAGCAAAAAGATAGCGACTTCACAGATATCAATTTTTAGTTCGCATTTAAAGTAAAAAAGTTTTAAAAAAACATGATCTTTACTGCCAATCGTAAGACGTTTTATCCTTTCAATGAAATATTTATTTTTCATTGCATTTTTTACGTTTCCACAAAGATGAGGTATACATGTAAATAGTTCCTAAAATTAAATTTTAAAAAAATAATATAAGTAAATGTTGCATAAAATCCATGTTAGGCCACTCTTACAAGAAAATGATTGTAAATTTATGTCGGAATGTTTGCGATGAGAAAATCTTATTCTATGTACTTAAAAGCGTGAGCGATTATGACTCCCCACAATTTCCTCTCCTTTCTAGCTCCTAATAAGGTTTGACTTTTGACCATCCCTGCCATTTATTTTCTACCATCGATGTTCAAAATCTCGTTAGGGAGATTTTTCGTGATTTCTCGTCCCTCTCGCCTTCCATTTGTCCTGAGAGTTTCTAATTATCTAAGCCCTTTTTACTCATTATGCATCATTCTGATTTTAAGTATAAGCATACAATTTTTTTAAAAATTTTTTTTACTCACACGGACGCATCTTAAAGCGTTGTTATATGCTTTAATAAAATGTTTATCTTGCTTGTCATATTCGACAAATAAATTGAAAAGAATTTGGAAATATTACAAGAAAAGGAAGAAAGCCAGGTATAAAACGAAACGTTAAAATAGTTAGATTCTAGTCCTAATGGAACTGCAGAAAAATTCATTTCTTCTGGAAATCCAATAATGGCAGTAAAATAACAAAAAAGGACTGAATTTGCTGTACTGAAAAAATAACTGTCTATATTTCGAGCGTAAAACTATTTACATTATTCAAACGTTTTATTAAACGTTTCGGCCTTTCAAAAAATCTAATTTCTGAGATGAGGAAAAATTCGGATATTGTAAATGTCAGTCCGTTGTACGTAAATTCAGGTGGTTGGAATGTCGAAACCCTTTATTTCGCTCACTGGATTACCTGTTCATCTCAGAAAGAAGTTCTCCACTGCCTTAAACGGAAAAGAATCTTTGGAATGTGTTTTTGAAAGGCAAATTTAATTTCAGTGGAATGTGCCATTTAAAATAACTGATCTGCCATCCATTTTCTCTAACGCTAAAACTGAAAAAAAGGAAAACAGAAAAAAAGATAAAAACGGGACAATAGTCCGAATAATTGTAAAATAATAAAATACTTTCTCAGAAAGACAGATACTGAAATTTTCGAAACGTTCTAATAAATATGGCGACAAAGATGAGGATAATAGTCCGAATAATGTAAATAGCGAAAAAAGTAAAAAAGAAAAGGAACAAACAAGAAGAAAAAGATGAAGAAAAGAAAGAAAACAAAAGGAAAACAGACGAAGAAAGGACAGAAAGCAAGAAAAATCAGAAAGGAAAAGACGTAAATCAATAATAAAGAAAGACAGGAAACAAGAATGAAGAAAGAAACACAAAAAGAAAGGAGTTAGAAAACATTACAAAAAAAAGAAAAACAATAAGGAAGGAAAAAGGAAAGAAAGTTTTTTTTTTTTTTTTTTTTGTTTTGTTTTTAAGCTGGCGCAAATACAAGAATAGAATCAATAAAATGACGACCAACTCAATGGACTGAAAGAAAATGTCAGTAAAACTTTTCTTTTCGAGATAATATTTCTCCGGATTTAAGATTCCACTCGTATATACACACGGATCGCTTTTCTCGTTTCCTTACGCGTCACACGCTCGCGCACGCACGCACTTACAGGCTCTACGTTTGTTTGTTGCCAACGACGGTTTAAGACTTCTATAGTAACACGTGATTAGAACTTTCGCTTTCCGATCATGAAACCTGTTTTCGAATCCCACCTGGATCGATTTGTCAGGAAGGTGACTTCTTTATGTTATCGGCCTGGAGAAGTGATTCCAGCGCGCAGCCCCTTTTGGAGAGTGTCCGAAAAGCCTACCACGGGTTGACCCAAACCTTGAGAGTGAAATTGGGTAGACGGCACTATTTGAGATCCGTCGATGGTTTTGCTAGCACGAATTCACAAGTCATCATGACCGAGGAGTTAAGTGTAATGACTTTGTTGATCACGCCAGATAATGCGTTCTCTCCCAGAAATTGTAACTAAGGTCCGGTCAGCATAGGTACAGTATAAACCAGAGGTGGGCTCAGTAGGTGTTGAGCAAACGCAAATGTACCTAAGCAGTCGTATTCAACAGGGGTTGGGTAGCCGCTCTAGTAGATAAGGATACCAGTGACCATCCATTATATTACAGAAGCTGGGGTGTTTATGCTCCGTATAAGCGTATATAAAGCCCAAGAATAGCTGAGGTTTATAGCATTTCTGTTGAATATTTTATGATATATGCGAAAGGGAACTCTTCATACTAGACTGGAATTCGTGACTCTGCTAGCTAATGCCAATTTCCGCGCTGATGTCCGTGGCTCTACCTGCACTTAATTTCGTCAATGTTTTCCATGAATATTTACACACACATCAATCTCTGATCAGTTTTAAATTAGTGCTACTGGCGTGAAAAAACGTATATTTATTATCAATACAAATCTCGGCTCTATTAGACATCGATCACTATTTTATTAACACCAGTACTCAATGTTATATATATATATATATATATATATATATATATATATATATATATATAATTAATAGTAATAATCTTATAAATATAAGAAATTATACTCGTCCGGAAAACCTTGGGTACTTTGATATGTAAATAAACAGACCAAGGAAAAAAAAGGTAGAAAAAAAGAAAGAACAGAGAACATGTACGTCAGCCGAAGACAATTGTCTAGCATCCAAGTTCAGAGTCCAAAGAAATACGAGTAAGTAAAATAACTAAGTAAAGTGCTCAATACGCTAAGTAGAGCAAACCTAATTAAACCTAAAGAGTCAGATAAACCTACCAAGGTTTCACCTACGCGGGTCGTCAGGGAATACTGTTATGTATAGTTACAAGGTTATATATTTATATACACACAGTGTCCATAAAGTCATTGTGCAATTTAAAATCATGTAACCTTGTAACTATACATATCAGAAACAATCTGTAAAAAGGATAAGGAAGCTTGATATGTGTAGTTTTTCTTCTTTTCAGAAAAGTTATTTATTTTACCTGTTTTTATTTTTATATTTTAGTGCCATCTGTTATCACAATGTATTATTCATAAGTAAAAAATTCTTAAAAAATAAACTATACTTTTCTGAAACTTTATTTGAGGAATATTTACTCATTTAAAATTTAATTAATCTGATTTAAATGAATATTTAAATTTAAAATATCGCAAAAACGGATTTTTTTTTAATACGGCTGTAAGTCTTTATTTAAGGTGTTGACAGCTTGATTGACAGGCGGAAGTTTATCTATTTTTTTTTCTACGGTATATATATTTGTAAAAACTACTTGAGGAATATAACGTGAGCGCCTTCTCATATACCATTTAACTACTCAGTAATCTTTAAAATTTAGGAAAATATTCTCCGTAATCTCATGTTCTATTGAATTTTATGTACTTTCGCTTTAAATGTACTATAGTTACCGTTATTATTTTCTGATAATGTAGTGTGCGGCCATCCGTATTGACAAAAATCGTTACTTTATAAACAAAAAATTAAAAATTCTTTATAAAATATTAGGTGTCGATGAACTTTCCATTAATAACATCACCAAACCGGTACAAAATAATACAGAAATTTTAAAATATTTTAAACTTTATAAATTATTCTATTTTTTTTTTTTTTTTTTTTTTTTTTAACTGAAAACAATTAATGGAAAACGTCATTGGTGATCGAAAAATGTTTTTTCTTAAGAAAATAGTGTCCATTATATATCTTATTCATAAAAGCAATTAAAAGCTTTTTTAATTAGATAATGTTTTATTTTGGATTGAATTTTTTTATTTTACGATTCAGAGCAGATTTTGGGTAATTGGGAGTCCTGTTTTATATAAAAACAAAACAAGTATTTAAATTCTCCAAGGAGTTCTGTGTATAAGATATATAAACATTAAGCGTTACAAAAATCATTTTCTTTAAATTTCATAAAATTAAATAAGTGCGAGGGTAACAGATCTAAAAAAAAAGTTTTTGCCAAGATTTTCTAAGAAAAAGATTTTTTAAAATAATTTCATTCATTTGTTAATAACACCTGAATGTTTCATTAAAATCCGATGATTATTTGATTTTTTTTTTTTTTTTTTTTTGTTGCAAGAATTTCCAAATCAATATGCTTTTCACCACAAAAAAGAAGCTAAAATTACCTATAGTAATCTTTGAACCTCCCGCTGACGCAAGAAAAACAAGTTTTTAACCAAAATTTAGAAAGGATCCAAAAATATAATTTAATAATCAAAAGACACTTTTTGTTTTTTGTTTTTTTTTTACTCTTACTCATAAAGATTTTGTTTTTATTAAGTTTGGTACATTTTTTCATCATGATATGGTCATATTTTAGCTACGGAGTTTTAAGATAAGCTATATTTATGGGTTAAAATGCTTAACAATAAGGATAGTGCGTATGTAAATATAAAAATGGACATTGACGTCAACACCCAACGGCCAGTCTGTTTCACGCTTATATGCAATCTATACTCTATCTATCTATCTCTCTCTCTCTCTATATATATATATATATATATATATATATATATATATATATATCTATACTCTCTCTCTCTCTCTCTACAATCATATATATATATATATGGTTATGTAAATAATGATAACTAGATATTAGAACCGTATGAAACAGTGCTGTCATTTATCCGCTGCTAAGCAAATAAATAATTACCAAATTTAGCCAGCCAAGAGGTGTAGACACAATAGTGCTCAATTTTTTTAACAGGCGAATATTTATTTGTTAATAGCACATTTTACCTACGTTATCTAGTATACGGTCGCTAATATAAAGTTATCTATTTACCTAACCATATATATATATATATATATATATATATATATATATATATATAAATATAATTTACATTTAATGAAACTCAGTACCCTATATGGATGGCAATTTCACTTACCGAGGTTTTTCAACACAAACAAACTTTTTCTTGTCCCGATAGATCAATTTCCCGGCCTTGTGCCACATCTAAGCTACGCTTAAAAATTCATTAGGGTACTTCGGAGTGGTGTAATGGTTATCAATCTTGTCTCGCTAGATCAGTTACGACTGAATAGTGAGTTCGATCCTCACTGGGTGTCCCATACTTTCGGCCTTGTGCCACATCTAAAATACGCCTAGAAAATCATTGGTTACTTAGACGTGTTGTAATGATTATCAATCTTGTCTCCCTAGACCAATTACCACTGAATAGTGAGTTCGATCCTCACTGGGTGTTCCATCCTTGTGCCACATCTAAACTACACTTTAAAATCATCATCGTAATCAATGATATTTATCAAAAGAAGTATTAATGTCCAAATATATATATTTGTGTGTTGTTGATTAATGTGTTTTTACGGCTTATCAACCATTTTATTTGTGTGAGTGAAAATATATTTAAATCCTATTCCCAATATGTAGCTTAATTCCGAGTGTCAATAACCATGAACTTGATTTGGTATCAACAAAATAATAGATAGAAAGATCAACGAGGCCAGGTTAAAATTGTCAGCACCAATTCGTTCGCTTGCATAATTCGGAAGAGTGTTGTAAAAGGCGGAAGGTGTCAGATCCCCCAGCAAGAACGGAAAAAGAAAAGTTAGCACCGAAGAATGGCAGAGTGGAGCCGGAATGCATCAAACCTCGAAATGTGTCTCCAGAACTTTGCCAAAAGCTTCAAGAGAGTTTCAGCAAGGTGCGACGAATTGAAAAAATGCCAAACCAATTTTTGAGAGCGGAGTTGATGGTTGAGCAGAACTGACAGGAAAGTATGTCACTATCTTTGACTACATGAACAATGCCTTTACGTCTGTCTTCTCTACTTCCGTCTGTTCTGATTAATGTCTGCACAGTTGTCGAAGCGTTAACAAATGATGCGCTTCCTGTTGGTCTATAGTCGGTGCTGGTGAGAGAATTCTACAAAATAAGTTTTAAGTCAATCAATCCTTCCTAATTCAATGACGCTGCATAGTCTTCCACTCATAAAAACAGTCAATATGATATGACATTTCCTCTTATATATATATATATATATATATTATGAAATGAACAAAGTCCGACAATTATTTTAAGACATTTCTCTGTTTATACAGAGCATTTACTTGAATAATTGTATCTATACAAAGTATGTATAAACATAAAAATGTCTTTATATATATTGTACTGATCACTTTTAGTTATTTTGGGTACACATATCGGGGTTTTTTTTTCTTTGGGCTTTGGAGTTACATGCTAGACGATTATCTTCGGCTAATGTACATGTTCTTGGTTCTTTCTTTTTTTATACCTTATTTTCCCTTTGGTATTGGTTTGATTATTTGCAAATCAAGACACAGAAGGTTTTCCCAACGAGTTTCTTATACTTATAAGATTACTACTACTACTATTAATAATAATAATAATAATGTGTGTGTATATATATATATATATATATGTGTGTGTGTGTGTGAAAATATATATAAAAATAGAAAAAGAACTGGTTAGGAAATAATCCAAAATGTTCCTTAGTATTTTAGTTATTATTTTTTTTTAAAAATAGTGCTCGATACAAAAGTAGAGCATAAATATAATTATTTATTTAAAAATATGATTCCAACTCGCGACATAAGAGGTCTCATGTTTCGAAACAAGAGCCGAAAACTCCATATAATTATTTGAATTAAATTGAGTTAAAAAAAAGTAAGCTATGTTCCAACCTTTAATTGAATTTTTTTTTTTTTTTTTTTTTTTTTTTAGAGCTTACTTTAACTCAATTTAATTCAAATAATTATATTGTAGTTTTCGGCTCTTGTTTTGAAACATGAGACCTCTTATGTCGCGAGTTGGAATCATATTTTAAATTTTATATATATAATATATATATATATATATATATATATATATATATATATATATATACAACGGTTAAAAAAAAAAATATATATCGGAGTGACATGTTCTGTTATATTTAAATGAGAATTGGACACCGAGGTCTACACTGTGAGGCGACAGTCAGTTTCATGCTTTATGGCTTGAAGATTGAAGCATGCAACAGACTATCGCTTTCAGTGTTGACCTCTGTGCCCACTTCTATATTTGCATGCATCCTCTCCCTGATATTGAGCATTTTTACGCTTATTTTTATCATATATAATAAAAAATATATTTTTAAAGTATGCTACATTTATGGGTCAAAGGGCTCAGTCTCAGGGATAGAGTGCATGTAAATATAAAAGTGGACATTGAGGTCAACACCCAGAGGTAACAGTCTATTTTATGTTTAAACGCCATACTTCTGATCATGTGTGTTGTATTTAAACACACACATATATATATTTCAATATATCACTTCCGTTAAGTTAACCGTTTAAATAGGTCAAGGTCTGGTCACTCTTCCTCCCCAATAGTAAGTATGATTGAGAGAAATATTAAATTAAACCCTCTCTAAACTCTACCATGTCTCTCTAACAACTCCTTATTACACTCTCTGTTAAATTACAAAAACTTACACTACCCATCAATTTTCCTTTCATTTTTCGAAGTGCTATCTGATGATCCGGCGTCCTTTAAAAGGGCTCTGGTGAAATAAATTATTATAATGGAACCTTAAAGAGGTCTGTTTTTCTTTAACATATATATATATATATATATATGTGTGTGTGTTTAAATACAATAAATGTAGTATACTTTAAAATATATATATGAGAGAGAGAGAGATACATTTCGTTCCGAGAAAGAATTTCTTTGGGATAATAACTGTTTTAATGTTAGAATTAGTTCTGTATATGAAAATAGGGAAACTTTGAGGGTGATATACGACAAATGTCAGCTAACCCTGACCAAAAAAAATTGCCAGCATTCACTTGCACAAAACGCGAAAATAATGATATTAAACGACAAATGCGAACCATAAAATAAAGTGTATAATCACTCAAAGAAGGAAAAAAAATGCTGTTGTCCTTAATTTTTAAATGGATCGATAAGGGGAGGGGGTATTTATATCAACCATAATATTTTAAGTCGTCATTTTTTTAAAGGAGCAATTTCTTTCTCTTTTTTTTTATGTAACTGATGAAGACTGATTCGGCTGAAGCAGTGTTGTAACGCTGTCAACAACACAGGAATTTAAGCAAAACAATAAACTTAATATGTACTTTTTCAAAAGTACTCCTCAGAGAAAATGTGTCGACTTATTTTTCATGGGGAAAATACTTCCATTCAAATTTTATTTTTCAGCTCTCCATTTTTCCAATACTTACTGTTCTAACTCACAAAAGTCCTGCAGGTTTTTTATACTCCATTCAAAGTTATTTTTTTATGTTTTTTTTTTTTTTTTTACGGTACATGATGTTATATTATTGATAGATTTTTTTAATGTCGTTGTTCAGTGTGTATACTATGGTTTCTGGAGGTCATTCTTGTGTTCTGCGTTGGTTTTCTCGAAATAAAACAGCGTTATTAACAGTTTACACATTAATTTGCAGAACATGTCCAAATCGTTTCCAGAGAAATCAAAAGACTAAAAAGAAAATCGGCTATGTGTTACATCCTTTGTACAAGTTGAAATTGGTTATTTTTAGAGAGTAGATATTTTAACTGTTTTCGAATGATATGACCACGTTTATTTTGTTTTTTTTTTTTTGTCAGACTTGTTAGCCCCTCCCCCGCCATGTAGCCCAAATTTATATCTATGCTGGTTTCAATGTCACGTGGTAAATTTTCATTCAACGCTGTTTTATTAATATTATACAGTCTATTCCTTTTCAAATTATTCATACATTATTTAAGTATAACTGAAAGAGTTCAAAATTCTACATTCTACATTCATGTCAGGTCTTATTTGTCGATCACATTCATGTCAGGTCTTGTTTGTCGATCACATTCATGTCCGGTCTTGTTTGTCGATCACATTCATGTCCGGTCTTGTTTGTCGATCACATTCATGTCCGGTCTTGTTTGTCGATCACATTCATGTCCGGTCTTGTTTGTCGATCACATTCATGTCCGGTCTTATTTCTAAGATATAATATAAGAACTGGAATTAAGGCAGAACATAATGATTGGCATTGCATTTAAATTTTCGAAAATCAATGTTAACTTGAAAGCAAGAAGACAGAAGAGAGTTCCACGAGCAAAAAGTGCGAGAGAAGAAACTATTAGCATAGAACTTACGGCTATTTCAACTGTAAAATGCTGGTACCTACCTGCCAATCTGGTACTGCGTTTAGATTCATAAAGTCGATATACCGAATATATAATATTCACATATCTAGGGGGAAAAGCAATATGTATCAATATGTGTGTACACTATTGATTTTCGGGTATCATCTTTCTCATAACTGTGTTGGCTCTTCAGTTTTAACTGGACCAATGGCAATCAATATAACTCTGATCTACCAATTATGCCTCTCACGTATCTGCACAGCAGCAATGGATGTGATAAACTTATATTAAAGTATTATTTAAATCGATGCAGCTGTGACAACTACATCAGTGGAAAACAGACGACCGCGCCTCTTACACAACGACACCTGCAGCCGCCCGTGGAATGTGTTTGGCAAACGCGTAAAATTCAAATGTTTCCTATTAATTATGTTCGGATAAAGGAGGGGGTTGCCGGAAAATCGGTGTTTTACCTGTATATAATTTCGTGTGCAACACTTGTCACTACTTCACATACACTCTTCGACTGAAATAACAATTCATGTGTAAATGGTCGTTTCGTGTTTTACGAATTCTATGCGTGTTCAGTTTTAGTAAATATAATCGACATTCTATAATTTAATAAAAAATAGCATGAACGTGTGTACTAATATCTTTCCTTCCCTTTTTTACTCTCTCTCTCTCGCTTTCTTACTCTATCTTTCTGTCTTCCCCCTCTTCTCTCTCTCTCTCCCTTCGCCTCTCTCTCTCTCTCTCTTCACCTCTCTTCTTTTTTCTCTCTCTCTCTTCACCTCTCTTTCTTTCTCTCTCTCTCTCTTCACCTCTCTTTCTTTCTCTCTCTCTCCTTTCCCTCTTTTTTTTTGCCTCTCTTTTCCTCTCTTTCTTTCTCTTCAATCTTTCGCCTTTCTTTCTTTTGGCACCTTCTACGCTTAGTCTTTTCTCTCTCTAATTCTTCGAAGTTCTTTCTTTTTAAAATTCCCTCTTTGATTCAATTTATAACGCATTTCTCTCCTCTCTTCGCCTCTTTTCTTTCTTTCTTTCTCTCTTGCTTTCTCTTGCCTTTCGCCTCTCTCTCTCTCTCTCTCTTCGCCTCTTTCCCTTTACACATTAGGTTGATGCAGAAAAATCATTCCATTTTTAGATTTTGAGGAAAATTGACATTCACAGGACTTAGCCAAAAAGGAGAGAAGGAAAACAGACATTAGCGTACCTAACGAGCTTGCGTAAATAGAGGGAAGGATAGTGACGAGGATGATTAGTTATTGGACAAGCATCGCTTAAAGCGACAAAGGATAGGAAGTTGTGGAAAGTCATAACATTCCACATCATGAAGAGATACTACGCATAAAAGAAGCGGCGCTTTCAGATGAATAAATTTATAAATAAAAAATTATATATGCAAATTGTATTTCTTAAAATATGCATTGATTAACTTGATGGATTTTTCATATTTTTTTTTTTTATTAAAATGTTGGCAACACTTTTATGTGCCTCTGTTTACCGTGTCATTTTATGTGTGCATTATTAAACCGGAGGTTGAATAAAAAGTATCTTTTGAATAATGATGAAATAACTGCATTTATCCAAATGCGGATTGAAGAGAAACAAGACAACAATGAAAACTGCTACAATTCTTGCAAGTGTCCACGCTAGAGATCTACAAATTGTCTCAAACTCGGTTGCATGTATCAGGTCATCCCATAAGTTCTGTCCGAATTTTGAATAAAGAAAACAAGTGACCAAATGTTACATTTAATTACAGATTCAATCAACAATGTATTTTCCCTGATTATCTATGACTTCCTTCCATCTATTAACAAGCTTACTAATTCAATTACTGTAAAATTTTTGACTTTGATTCGAAGAACTCACAAATGTTTGTGTTACAAAAGCTGCTTCTTCCAAATGATTCTATAAGCTACGAAACAAATGGTAGTCTGAAGGAGCAAGATCGGGAGAATAAGATGGATGAGGAATTTTCTCCCAACCAAGTTATTCGATCTTTTCTGACGTGATTCTTGCTGTGTGGGGTCGCGCGTTGTCCTGATGAAACATCACCCCTTTTCGATTCACTAGAGCAGGTCTTTTTTCCCTCAAAGCTTGGTTCAAACGCTCTAATTGCTGACAGTATATTTGAGCATTAATTGTTGCATTAGGTGGTAAGAATTCAAAGTGGATTATTCCTTGGCGATCCTACCAGATTGAAAGAAGAACCTTTTGCCCATGAAGTTCCCTTCTCGGCTGTGGCTGGGGTCCTTCCCCTTTACCAAGCCACTGTCTACGATGCTTAACATTTCGATAAAAGATCCATTTTTCGTCGCCAGTCACAAGTCTATCCAAAAAAAGTGAAACAAGTTGGCGAGAATGGAGAGAAGAGCAGATGTCAACTCGAGATTTGAGGTTGTTTTCAGACAATTCATGAGGCACTCATTTTCCAAGTTTAGGAACTTTTCCAAGTTGTTGAAGATGACGATGAACAGTTGTATGGTTTGAACCAGAACCAATTTCTCAACTGATAAAGCAGGATTTTCTTCAAGGGCTGCTTCAAGAAGCTCTTCATCAAACTCAACTGGACGTCCGGTTCGATCTTCATCTTCAAGGGTGAAATCTCCACCTGAATTTTGCAAACCATCTTCTGCAAGTTCTTTCATTCACACATTCCTCTCCATAAACTGAGTGAATGTTTCTAGCCGCTTCGGCTGCTGAGTTTCCTTTTTTGAACTCATAAAGCATTATGTGCCTCAAATGATCAAATATTACAACCCAGAATATGTTTCAGCTGTAAATAACTTACAAAGGTTGATAATCCGTAAAAAACAAATCAATAAATTTCCACACTTTATCATCTCTGACCTGTCTAATGGCTCTTTGGTCTTTAAGATGTTGTTTCTTCGGTAATGTTCTTGTTTTGACAAAGTAATTGGTTACGAAATAACAAAACAAGAGGTTGCAGATAAATAGTGTATTGAACAGTAAATACAACAAAGAATGTTACACGACTTGGGACGGTTGACCAGCGTTCAGTCTATCACTGTTATATTTAACAGTCCCCCCCCCCACAAGGGTTATATGTGGTACAAGGCCGACTTTAATGTGGGTCATCCGATCCCGTAGGCTCGGCCAAAAAAGTCTCTGTAGAACCCGCATAAACGAGTTCGGGTCTGTCTACCTTCCCGGCCGAAACTCTGCTCCTCGGCAGAGCCTCGTCCGTGTTCCTCTCTGCCCAAGGTAGAGTTTGACAGGAGCTGCGAACAGTCACAGCCTCGGTAGAACAGTCTATCACTGTTAATATTTAACAGCACCCGACACAACGAGGAATGTATGTGGCACAAGGCCGAGTTTACCGTGGATTTTCCGAGCCCGCAGGATCGGCCAAAAATATTCCATTAGAACCCGTATAAACGGGTTCAGGGCCTGTCTACCTCCTCGGACGAAACTTTGCCCTTCGGCAAAGCCTTGTCTGGGTTCCTCTCTGCTCAAGACAAAGAGTTCGACAGATGAACAGTCACTGTTTCTACCAAGGCTTACTTTTCCTACTACTTTATAGTAAGTGGAAGAGTCCACAATAGCCTCATTAGAGGGAAGACACTACCACAGTTTTTTAATAAACTCTTGAGTTTTACACAGAACGTGTATATTTAACTGAAGAATGCAGAATTTTAAGTCTTTGGTCATTCTTTCCTTTACTCAAAGAAATCGTCATCATCAGCTGGACTCTACTTAATAATTATATGACTTCTGAAGGAAATTGGTTGCACTGGATATTATTTAGGGGTTTCACAGTAATGTTGGGTATAGACAGGGTAGCTGAAAAGTAACTCTCTATTTTATGTATGATGAATTCTCCCTTACAAAACGAAGAGATTCCATCATACATAAAATAGGGAATTACTTTTCAATCACTCTGTACACGTGCATTTAACCTTTTCAGATTGTAAATAATTTTTCAGAGCCATTCCTCCACCATTTCAAAACGACATACTATTTTTGTAAAATCCCAATAATATACATTAAACTTTTCTATGTTTGTCATGCTGCAACCTGAAATTTAAAAGGTATATCTATGGAATGCAAAGCATTGCATATACTACCTAAGAGAGTATATATTTATATATATATATATATATATATATATATAAGTTGCAAATTAAAAAATATAATAATGTTTTTATGAAAGTATTTATTTACTTATTTATTTATATATATTTAACTGTTCAGATCGACCTCGATCTTTCTTCAGAAATAATCTGAAATATTTCTGAATATAAATAAATACTTTCATAAAAAAATTATTAATTTTTTTTTAATTTGCAACTTTTTTTCTATATATATACATATTAAGAAAGTATACATGGCTTCTCATTATGCTATATATATATATATATATATATATATATATATAGTGACAAAGGAAAAAGTTTGCTTGTGACGCGTTTCGCCCTTCAGGACTTCATCGAACTAAATTTTCTATGTTGGTAAAACTGCAAATGCGCAAGACAGTGGGATGCTGGGTATTTTAGAATTTGGGGCAATTAACGCATTTGACTTATTATTTTGTAAAATGTCCTTTTTGTGTTGGTTGCCCACCGTAACGAGACTGACCCCAATTTTGACATAAATTCCACTAATCTGAACAAAAGATAAAATAATTCACTATGAATTACGGCAACGAGAAAGTGCTTTAATCACATGGTCATCTACAATAAATTTACGCCCTGGCACTTACATTTCACTAGTACTGCCATCTCTTCTAATATCGCAAGGTGGAATACCTACTAACAAAAGTGATAGAAAGAAAAAGACTCTAAATGAATTTGGCCAAATAAAAAAATCTAAAATTCCCAGCATGCCTCCCTCTGTCGTGCGCATGTGTAGACCTACCAATATAACAGAATAGTTCGATGCAGCCCTGAAGGGCGAAACGCGTCACAAGTAAGCTTTTTCCACTTTGTCATAAATTTCCTCGATACTGTTCTCATATATATATATATATATATATATATATATATATATATATATATATATATATGATGTCAGTACCCTGTATCTCATTGCCATTAATTTATTTTTACTGTTTCCATCACTGTTCTTGTGTCAAACTAACCTAATTTCAGTAAATATGTATAAATTACATGAAGATACTAGCATAATACTATATGGAATCCATTATTAAAGAAATATAAACGACGGCAAAGACCAAGGTTCACAGCAGAAGTAGTAAAAAAAAACGAAATCTGACGGCAAAGGAGATAAAGCAGATTATAAGAAAATTTCATTTAAGATAGGCAAAACAATATTTTCTTTTCTTCAGATTTCACGATTTCTCTTTTTTCATTTTCCCATTTTCCTTCTCTTTTTCCCTCCAATGCTCTTTCTTCTCTCTCCCTCCCTATTCCTCTTCCCTTTGTTTTCCCTATTCCTCTTCCCTTTGTTTTCCCTATTCCTCTTCCCTTTGTTTTCCCTATTCCTCTTCCCTTTGTTTTCCCTATTCCTCTTCCCTTTGTTTTCCCTATTGCTCTTCCCTTTCTTTTCCCTATTGCTCTTCCCTTTCTTTTCCTCATTGTTCTTCCCACTTTTTCCTATTTCTTTTCTTTCTTTATTCCTATTTCTTTTCCTAATTTTTTTCCGATTTCTTTTCCTTCTTTTTTTTTCGATTTCTTTTCCTTCTTTTTTTTTCGATTTCTTTTCCTTCTTTTTTTTTCGATTTCTTTTCCTTCTTTTTTTTCCGATTTCTTTTCCTTCTTTTTTTTTTCGATTTCTTTTCCTTCTTTTTCCGATTTCTTTTCCTTCTTTTTTTTCCGATTTCTTTTCCTTCTTTTTTTCCGATTTCTTTTCCTTCATTTTTTGGATTTCTTTTCCTCCTTCTTTTTTTCCGATTTCTTTTCCTTTTTTTTTTTTTTCCGATTTCTTTTTTTCTTCTTTTTCCGATTTTTCTTTTCCTTTTTTTTTTTCCGATTTCTTTTCCTTCTTTTTTTTCCGATTTCTTTTCCTTCTTTTTTTTTCCGATTTCTTTTCCTTCTTTTTTTTCGATTTCTTTTCCTTCTTTTTTTCCGATTTCTTTTCCTTCTTTTTTTTTCCGATTTCTTTTCCTTCTTTTTTTTTCCGATTTCTTTTCCGTCTTTTTTTTCCGATTTCTTTTCCGTCTTTTGTTCCGATTTCTTTTCCGTCTTTTGTTCCGATTTCTTTTCCGTCTTTTGTTCCGATTTCTTTTTTCCTTCTTTTGTTCCGATTTCTTTTTTCCTTCTTTTGTTCCGATTTCTTTTTTCCTTCTTTTGTTCCGATTTCTTTTCCGTCTTTTGTTCCGATTTCTTTTTTCCTTCTTTTGTTCTTTTTTCCAATTTCTTTTCTCTTTTTTTTGCGATTTCTTTTCTCTCTTTTTTTCCGATTTCTTTTCCTTCTTTTTTTCTTTTTTCCGATTTCTTTTTTTCTTTTTCTTTCTTTTCCTTTTTTTCCGATGACTTTTGCTTCTTTTTTTTCCGATTTCTTTGTTTCACTTTCCCACTTCTTTTCTTTTCCATGTGTTCTTCTCTTTTTTGTATTTTTCCATTTCCTTTCGTTCTTTTTCCACATATATATTGCTTCACTTTTATCCCATTTCTTTTGTTTGCTTTTTCTCCATTGCTGTTGTTTCGCTTTTTCTCCCTTTCTTTTTGCCTCTTTTCACTTTTCTTATTGTCTTTCCTTTCAATCCGTCTTCATCCCTTCACTTAATTACTTGAACTGTTATTTCTTATTCATCATTTTCTTCCTCCCAATCCTTCCTGCTTCAGTTACTACTTATTCTTCCCTCAACTTCATCTTCCATACTCTTTTTTACTTTTCTCTTCGTTATTTTCTTTCTCTTCAAAATCACCTCGTCTCCTGCACCTCAAGATCAATATATGAACTAATCAACAAAAACCACGAAATAATTTCAACTCCACTTTTCTTTCATATTTCACATTTCACAGTTTGACATCATCTCCCGACCTGCAAAAGACTTTATTTAATCTCCTCAATATTGATATCATGCAAGTTTAACAACGTCTTTTTCAAACGTTGGTGACTGGGTAGTATTCATATTTACTTACAGACATGCATCTCTCACAATTCTGTCTTCGACATCAAATTCTAAACCCTCTGGGTCGACCAATTCAAAAGCAGTAAGATGGGAATATGTACTCAGTAGCCAATAAAATATTTAAATTCTCGGAGATCTACATTTTTTCTATCATAAAATTAATTTTGGAATATTTCTAAAATTACAAGTACCATTTTTTTTTTTTTTTTTTTTTTTTTACAATTTTAAAGAAATATTTATTTTAAATTTACACGACGTTTTATCGCGTAGGCAATCTATCAACTGTAAGCCGTTATTTACAATTCTGGTGATATCTAAAATAACCTTGAACGTCTTAACCCTTAGTAGAATCTTTAAATAAAAGAAATTCTCTATTTGGTGGAATTTAAAGATAACAATAATATTAATTGCTCAGACATTATTCTCAAAGACAGAAAAAGAAAATTTACAACATTAAATAATCCAAGATTGACATGTCATAAAATCAACAAAACACTGTTTAAAAGAAGTATTTTTCTGCATTTATTGAAAAATATACTGATAATATTGATAAAATTAATAATAGCTTATAATAATAATATAATATTAATATACTGATAATATTGATTATAATAATAACGACTGCACATGCAAATGAACGAGGGATGCTGGCGATTTTAGAATTTTTTTAATGTATATTTCAAGCTGAATTCATTTAGAGTCATTTTCTTTTTCTTTCCACTGTAATAATAGAAGATCTACGACTGGGGAAATGTTGTAGAGCCAGGGCACAAATTTAGTGCAGATGACCTTGTGATCAAGGTACTCTGTACACATTTACATAGTAATGAGTTGTTTTCTCCTTTGATCAGAGTAACTTTTTTTTTATGTCAAAATTGTGGGCAACCAACGCATTTGATGTATTATTTTGTAAACTGCCCCTCTTCTGTTCATATAATCTTTTAGATTTCTTGAGGTTTCTTCTGTGTATTTTTGTGACAATTGTTACGGGCGATGAAGTAAATTCCTCCATCAGGTTTTAGTTTGTTTTGTTTAGTATTGGTTAAGTCTTTTATTGTTTTGGATGAAGTAGTCGTAGTAACGAATTTTATGTTGAGTTTTGATAGATTCTTTTCCATAGATGTGAGAGAATTAGTTGGTAGGAATATATATATATATATATATATATATATATATATATATATATATATATTTGATTCATTGTTTTTTTTGTCTTGTGTTTTTTTGTTTTGTTTTGTTTTTTTTTTTCAGGAGAGGCCGTTTTATTGCCTTGGAATATTTTATGGGCCTTTTCTTTCGCACTCAATATAAAATAACTAGGATACTGGAGAAGTTTTAAAGTGTTTTCAATGTATTTCTCTTCTTCGTGTAAATAATCCGGACTGCATATTCTGAGTGCTCTTAAGTAGATTCCGAATATTACGCCAGGTTTTATTTTGTTATTATGATGAATTTTTGTATATAAAAGCTAGATTATATTTTCGTCCGACCCATTGTTTTTCTTATTAGCGTTGTTTTAGCCAATCTCTTTTTAAAATACCGTATTTTGCTGCTTATAAGACACATTCTCAAAGACAGATAAAGAAAATTTGCATAAGATTGACATGTCATAAAATCAACAAACCACTGTTTAAAAGAGGTATTTTTCTGCATTGTTTTAAAAATATACTGATAATATTGATAAAGTTAATAATATTAATATAATATTAATATACCGATAATATTGATGATAATAATAACGACTGCACATGCAAATGAACGAGGGTTGCTGGCGATTTTAGAATTTTTAATGTATATATATCAAGCTGAATTCATTTAGAGTCATTTTCTCTTTCTTTCCACTATAACAGATCTACGATTGGGGAAATGTAGTAAGAGCCAGGGCACAAATTTAGTGCAGATGACCTTGCGATCAAGGTACTCTGTACACATTTACACTGTAGTGATTTTTTTTCCCTATAAAATATCTAAAAAACAAAACGCACCCAGCGTTCTCTAAATCGAAGGCTGGTGACGGTAGTTAAATTATCTTCTAGTTCAGTTAAGTTACGTGCCACACGAGATACACGTTTAGGTGATCATGTATCTTTCGATATATGACTGACGAGGCAGATTTTTCCCACAGTAGGTTGCCATTTCAATTTCAAGATCAATTGCCAGCCACTGCTATAGGACCCGGTCTGTCCTATTTAAAAGAAGAGAAGGGTATTAGCACGTAAATGAATGTAATGGATTCGACTGGAATTCGAACTCGGCTCTACGATTTTTCAATCCGAACTGCTATTCATTACGCCACCGTATAATTATTACATTCCAAATAGTTACTATAAATTTGTTATTTCTTCTCGGTCTGTGATGAATGTTTTATGATTAGTCAGGTTTTCATGCTGGAATATGCTATTCAACTGGGGATGCTAGGGAAGACAAGACTATCAAGAACAAGGAAAACCCTATTTTTTCTGATTTCTTCCTTCAAAATTTTGGGGAAATGTCAATGTATCAGAGATTTTTAAAAGCAATGAAACATGGTAAGATATATTTAAGACAAAACCCACCATCTCCGAAATTAAACAATTACAAGAAGAATTAAAAGATGGAAAGAGAAAGAAGCAGGAGAATATAAGAAAGCAAAGAATATACGATAAATTCCTGGAATTTTCTCGGTGACACCAAGAAGCCCTTTCAAAAAAAAGTTTTCAGTCATTTTGTTCAGATTTTGGGTAGTGGGTCAAGGACCGAGAATACCACAACGTATATAATTTATGTTCGTTTTGTTTGTTTTTTTGTTTATTTTTTTTTAATTGAAGAATTATTATTATTGTTACGTACCTTTTGCTGTAATGCCCCATGTATAATACGCATTTTTTCTAAAAAAAATAAAAATAAAAATAAACAAAATCAGGCTTGACAATTACGCGTGGATATTTCCTTGAGTTCTAGAATCTTAACCTCTTCAAGTAAAGGATCAGTAGTTTTCTATCCACCTTATAATCTTCACTTTCTACTACCTGCTCTTACATTCATATCACACTTCATTAAATAACACCCTGCGTTGGGTGACTCTCGAGGCTTGCATTGGGTAATTTTTAGCATATATTGAAAAAAGCTATTGACTAAGCTTTTCTTTGTCTGTCGCCAGGCTACAAGTGTTCTCCTTTCAAAGAAGTACGAACTGACTATAGTATTCATGGTCTGTGGAACCGGTTTTGGTAAGCAATACACGACGAAGAACGGCGCCCATCTCCTTATTTTGCTTATCACAAGGTAAAGTGACGTATGAAGATTACTTCCCGCTACTCTTCTAGGGATGGTCTGCCTCCCTGCTTCATTATGAATAATGTCTTAGATAAGGTATCTAAAACACACTTTAAAAAAAATGATTCCTGCGTTTTATCTTCGCGAGATCATAGATGTCACTTATATGTGGTCTTGTGGGGGCGAGGTTTACGTGCAATTGCAATTATCCTTCCATCTTTTGTGGTTTGTCTTCTTCCTGAAAAGAAGTCTGAAAACAGGTGTGGATCTCACATTTAGAGGAATGTTTAATAGAGAATATCGCACAAATGTTTGAGGAAGGAATGATGAATGAAAGAAAGAAAAAGACGGGAATGATGAAAGAAAGAAAGAAAACTTCTGGAATAAAAAGAAAGAAAGAAAAGCCTGGAATAGTGAAAGAAAGAAAGGCGAGAATAATGAAAGAAAGAAAAAGACGGGAATGATGAAAGAAAGAAAGAAAGAAAAAGACGGGAATGATGAAAGAAAGAAAGAAAGAAAAAGACGGGAATGATGAAAGAAAGAAAGAAAGAAAAAGACGGGAATGATGAAAGAAAGAAAGAAAAAGACGGGAATGATGAAAGAAAGAAAGACTGGAATAAAGAAAGAAAGAAAAAGACGGGAATGATGAAAGAAAGAAAGAAAAAGACGGGAATGATGAAAGAAAGAAAGAAAAAGACGGGAATGATGAAAGAAAGAAAAAAAAATTGATGAATGAATGATGAAATGATGAATGAAAGAAAAAGACGGGAATGATGAATGAAAGAAAAAGACGGGAATGATGAAAGAAAGAAAGAAAAAAAACAGAATGATGAAAGAAAGAAAAGAAAAGACATGAATGATGAAAGAAAAGACAAAAAGACGGGTGAAAGAAAATGATGAAAGAAAGAAAAAGACGGGTGAAAGAAAGAAAGAAAAGAACACGGGAATAAAGAAAGATAGATAGATAGAAGGGAATAAAGATTGATAGACGGGAATAATGATAGATAGATAGATAGATAGATGGGAATAAAGAAAGAAAAAAGGAAAATCGAAAAGGAAAGAAAGGAATAATAAAAGAGAAAACATTTAAAAAAAAAAAAATAATCCTCTCAAAAACGAAGAATCGGTGTGAGACGAAAAAATCGTGCCACCAATAACGAAATTAAAAAAGAGCCTGCTGGCAGTCGCCAAAGTTCGTGACACGACAAGAACGAAATGAGTCTTTAGTACCTGATGAATGTCATTTATGTATCTTGTTTTTCAACTGAACCTCGTTTTTTCGCTTTTCCTCTATTGCTGGTTAGGTTTTCAAAAGAGACGGGCAAAGGTGTTATCGCCAAGGTGCCAATGTCTGCCTATTCGATTCCAGGTTTTAGATCAGGCATTCACTAAGGCCGGCGGCGACGTAAATGTTGTTTGTTTACACCAGTTTTACACCACTGTCTCGCCGCATATCAAATCATTCCCAACGGCTAAAAACCAAGGAACAGTTAACCGCACCAGGAGAAACTATCGAAGGTCTTCACTTGACAATATGGCGGCTAAAGTGTCAGCAAAAGATTAATTCACAAGTGAAAAAATATAAATAAACTGGAGATTTTGTTCTATTGTTTGAGTTGAACGTTATCGATTTTATAGAAACTGATACCGTGCTTGTCTCTTCACTGAAAACGAGATGATCAAATTTCGAATCTAAATTCTTTGCTTATTTAACATACTACATTTGTAAGAAAATATATTCAGTTTAAATATCGACCTCGTTTATTTGAACAGGGATTTATGGGAATATTTCGGTACATATCATTTCGTTGATGGCAAGACGATCAAATATCAAATCTAAAATGTTTAGCCATTTAAAATTTGTAAGAAATTATACTAAGGTCAAATACAGCATTTATAGAAATGACTTCGAAGAGTCGACTTTTACTATTTTCCCCCTTATCCGGGATGGGGGGGCGTTAACATAAGGAAAAACGGAAATTAGTCCTTACGTCACAGATGTTCATTTCTACAAAATGTTTTAAAACTTTAAAAATTAATTCTACTCATTACTGAATAATTTCCAAAAAGTTAAAAAAAAAAAAAAAAAAAAACTTATTTGATTTTTATAGTGTAAAAAAAATATATCCCTTTTATTTATTTATTTTTCATCTCTCCAAATTTATGACTTCATTGCTCATATAACGCGAGAGAGTCATGGAAGAAAGATTTATTCACTCAGTTAAGTCCCCCCCCCCGCCACCAAATTATGGGTATTATTATATCTATGATATAATTACACCTTATTTCACGGATGGGACGGAATGGCTGAAAGGAAAAGTAATGACAAACATGCTTTGTTCCCGGACAGACTTTTATAAATCTACGTAGTACACAACATTATATATATATATATATATATATATATATATATATATATATATATATGTCTCACGCAGAGAAAAAAAAACTATCACATATATCTACACGGCAAGCAGAGTGAAAGAAGGACGAAATTATGGGTGTCTTTCATATAATATGGAGAGTATTCTGTGTTTCTGGAGAAGTCATGTTTAGGACTACAGATTCAAACGGGTCGGATTCATCTACTACGTCCCAAGCGAGGACATATTCCCCGAACTGGAAACTAGCCGGAGAATTCTATAACTAGATACATACCCAAAGAGAAACGGCTCCATGAACTTATAAGCTACTGGGGGAAGCAGATGCGTGACTATCTTGACTAAAAGGGGATAATCATCTTTTGCATCCTTACATTCAGTATGGGGTTTTCCTGGGTGTCTTATTCCAATGTCTCATTTCAAAATTAGTTAAATTGTGTGTGTGTGCGTGTACATTTAATGTAAGTCACTTACGCACAACACAGACATATTTATACACATTACATAAAACACATACATATGTATATACATTAGATACGAGCGACAGACATGTGTATATACATTAGATAAGAGCGGCAGACATACGTATATACATTAGATACGAACGACAGACAGAAAATCATCTCTTTAATAGAGATGATTTTTTGTCTGTCGCTCATTACATACGAGCGAACTGGAAACTCGCTCATATGTTTCCAATTCGAACATGGAAACATACGAGCGAGTTTCCAGTTCTATATGTGCTATCCATTTTTTATTTTCTTTCAGATTTAACAACTTATGTATTTGGCAATTTTAACCATGGAAATATTAACAATGTGTTAGTTATCGAAAATGGACGTTCAAATTTATAAATATACGGCCCAATGATTCCGCTAGCAAAAAATGCAACAGTGACCTTTTGTGGATGCAGTGCCTTTTCAACAATCTTCCTTGGATTTTCATCAGCCCAAATGCGACAATTCTGCTTATTAACGAATCCACCAAGATGAAAATGGACTTCATTACTAAAGAGGATTTTTGGCGGAAAATCTTCATCAGATTATTCTTTGCTTGTGCACCCAATTGACAAAAGTACGGCGCTCCAAATTCTCAGCATGTTTCAGTTCTCGTGTCAACTGAATTTTGTAAGCGCGTAGAGACAAATCTTTTGTCATAATTCGATGTAACGTTGTTGTGGAGAGGTTCAATTCCTGCGCGCGGTGACGAAAAGAGGGGTCTGGATTTTCGGCCACATTCTCGTCCACTGCAATATTCTCAGCTGAACGGCGTAAATGAGCACGCAACAGTATTTTCACATCTTCCACCGACCCAGTTTGTTTGAATTTACGAACAGTTTTTCCTATTATTCTCTCGGTTGGTCGATTATGTTGACCAAAAAATCGCGAAGCACGCGAAATGTATTTCTGTTTGAACGTTCATAGGCTTCGATAACTTTAGCACATTGTTTGATGGTTAATCTTTCCATGTTTGAAATTGCCAAAGACTTGAGTTGTTAAATCTGAAAGAAAAAGAAAAAAATTATTAGACGCTTAAACTTAATTAACATAGTCGGGTCGCTAGGGGAAATGGTCGTCAGTTGTCATAAAAATATTTGTTAAAAAGACAGAGAAAACATGTCGGTGAGAAAGTGACTGAAGTCGAGATGTCAAGTCAGGATCGATTACATTACAGATCCGTCTTTGGATTTTGGCAAGAACCTTGAGATGTATAACAGGAGCACCAAAATACATTTTTTTTCTTCTTTTTTCTTTTCTTCTTTCTTCTTTTTTTTTCTTTCTTTTTTTCTTCTTTTTTCTTTCTTTTTTCTTCTTTTTTCTTTTTTTTCTTTTTTTTTTTTCTTTTTCTTTTTTTTTTTTTCTTCCTTTTCTTTTTTTTCTTTTTTCTTTTTTTTCTTTTTTTATTCTTTTTCTTTTCTTCTTTTTTCTTCGTTTTTCTTCTTTTTTCTTTATTTTTCTTCGTTTTTCTTCTTTTTTCTTTTTTTTTTTTCTTCTTTTTTCTTTTTTTAACGTTCCCATCTGGACAGTCGTCTTAAGTGCTGCGTGTGCATCGCGTCGATTGAGACGAGAAAGACAGGCGTATTTAGTTCTGTGTTGGCTGACAAGTGAAAGAAACCTTTGTCACAAATAAAAATTACCAACACAGCCACAGTGATAAGGGGAGATTAGACAGAGCTCGTATTCGCTTCCGTCACCGCTTTAATTCGTCCTCAACCTACATATCATCCTTATATATATATATATATATATATATATATATATATATATATATATATATATATATATATATATATAGGTATATGATAAAACCCATATGTCCAGTATATATGACTGATTATATAACGCCCATGGGAAGTTTATAATCTAAAAACAAAATATCTACTACATAAACAAATCTTTGCATTCCGACCTTTTTTATTAATTCATCCAATACTTGATAGATTTGTTTGTTTAATGGCATACCAACTTCTTATGGGTCATTTAATGACGAAATTTGATTTTTACTTGGGAGCTTTGAAGTAATGAAAATATGATAAATGTTATTCTGTCTTTGCAGTTGAGTACATGGAAGATCATATGCATCTTTCCTCTATATACATATTTGTGTAAACATGATTTCTCGAGGCGGTGATGTTTGTTTTATGTTCTAGTTTTGTTCTAAGTTATATTTTGAAATACAATTTGATTTTTTTTTAAGAAATTGTAGGATATTATATGGATTAATGTCTTGAAAGTGTTCTTTCACATTGTTTGGTTGAGGGATTTTGTTTAGTAGCATATCAAATTCTCTGTCCTATTTAATGCTGAAATCTAAATATTTTGTACACAATTGTATGCCTTCGACTAAAATAATGTATTGTTGATCAATTTTCTATGAAATTTATTCTATTTAACTATAAATATGCATTGTTGGTAATTTTTGTTGTGGTAAACCCTCCTACAGTAAAATGAACTCTTCCTCCTCTCATTAAATACTAACTGCGAGACTTCCAAGCAAGAGTCGTAGGTCCAGTCGGTTGGGAAGCAGAGACGCAGTGTTAACCTACCGTTCAGACGTACACCTCTATCTGCTTATAACTAACACTTTTGTTTTGTATATATCTGTTATTTCAATACACTTGTTCAACCTACCTTCGTCTTCCGTGTCTCTCCTTCTGGCCACTAAACAAGTCAGAACAATTAAGAGATGGGTTCCACACTCCTCAAAACCTCCAATCTCCCAATTAGAGGCCTTAATCCCGAATGTACTTTATCGTTATGCCCAGAACTATTCAATACTTGAACAAAACTTTTAGTATTACATTAGAAAGAAAAAACTCCTGTCGCATTTGAAAGCGAGAAAAAAATCAACTGCTTCTCTGGAATTAATTCATACATTTAACTATGATCATATTTTGCACTCATTATTGATAATTGTTGTGGAGTAGTTTTCACAGTGGAGGCTTGTATTTCAATAAGTCGTCCTAAATTAGGTTCGACGTACAAAACGTTAGGAACTTGAAAAATAGAGTTAATGACGCAGCAATCTAGTTGTGATGGTTGGTACTTCAATGTCCGATATCGACTGACTCACTGAACACCACTGAGACGAACTGGCGACCGCTACTACTACTTATTGTCTATGGGGAGAGTCTATTACAATAGAATAGGTACTATGGCATAACAATAATATAATCCTATCTATTTGGAAAATTGTTGAGCATAAATTTCTTCCGCTTTCGATGCAAAGAAACATTCAATATCAGTTTTAATCTCTTCACAATTAATAAACCATTTTTCCTGTAAAAGGTTTTAAAATCATCTGAAAAGATGATAGCCAGATAGAGCATCGAGGATGAGGCAAAAGATTCAGTCATCATTTTTCCCTTCATTATTGAGGCAGTATGTAGTTTTTCTTTTTATTGGAGGCATGGTGGAGTAATAGATAGCGGCTCGGATTGAGGAATCTAGTTCGAATTCCATTACATTCACTTCCGTGCTGATACCCTTGGGAAAGGTATGAATCCTCTTCTCCCTCCAGCTGTGGGTAAATAGCAGGACGGACCGGGTTCTATAGTCTTGGATGGCAACTGGTCTACTGCCAAAAGAAATGGCAACCTACTGCGGGGAAAAAAATTTGCCTCGTCAGCCGTGTATCGAAATAGGCATGATCGTTTAAGCGTGTATCACTGAATATCTAGTTTAACCTTATCGCAATACGCTTTTACTGATAACCAATGGTGGGCGTTTTTTGCCCCAAATTTGTATACATTGAGCGTTGCCCCCAATTGATGACAATAATTCTCCATGTGAAATTTTTCAATTTGGCTTAGCATGCCACGCATTTCATCAAACGGAAGGGTAACATTTTATTTGGATGCAGCGTTGGTTTCGGGTCGGATTTTTCTTTTTCAGTGGATGCTAACCATTTTCATTTTATGTTGGATATGATTAGAAAGAACCCGATTTTCATCATTAGTGATTGTTATGTCTTCAATGGTCTTTAAAATTTACACCTTGAAGTTGATTTATGTTCGAAGTGTTATTTGCATTGAACTAGTTCTCGCGAAATACGCTTAGGATGTTGTTTTTTTTTTGTTTTTTTTTACTACAGGTTACGGAATATTGTCAAGATTCCAGGTGAAAAGTTTCCTGATCCAATCTAGCCTCGTCCTGGGTATGGCGATAAACTACATGCGTGTCCAGGGTAAGACTACGCCCAACAGCAAAACCTCTGATCAGGTTTTGGAGAGCGTAGACCCACCTCTTAATTGTTGGTGTTCCCAGATCCACCTTGACCCGTGGTGGTAACACCTGTTAGGGCCCCAGCTATGGGCAAATAGTTAACCTACAAACTGGGGTCAAAACACTATAAAAAGTGTAATAAATAGGTTTTAATACCAGAAATACTTTGTAAAAAAAATATTACCAGCAATACGTTATTTCCAGTAATACATTTTTGAGAAAAAATATTACAAGCTGTAAAAGTTTTGTCGGCATTACAAAACCCATTGAGGTTGATATGCCGTAAAACAAACCAAACCAAACTAGCCAAAGTAAATTTGACATGTCCAGACACTTAGTTTAATTTCCATAGAACGAGTATTTCTTGCCTCCTCTGTTGGCTAGGGGCGCTTTTTGAATTCATGCAGCATATAGGGTCAGATGAGTCTTAGCTAAACGCAATTTGAACGAATGCATTCTGTACAATATTTACCCAATTTGATCTTAAGTGATCTACACCAGATATTACAACATAAAATTAATGATTATTTTACTTTAAACGCTCCCAGTTCTCACTTTCTGTTCTATCCTTAAAGAAGGTTACAAGCAGACAGAAGGTGATACTCAAGGAAAAGGAACAGCAAAACGCGCGTAGATGAAAGAAAAAGAGGTTTATTGTAAAACAAAAGGAAAAAGAATACACCACTGAAAGACGTCAATCGAGTGGCAGACTAGTAATTCCCGAATTCTACTAACCACCCCACGTGGTCAGATGTGGCCCAAGGCGGATTTTAATGTTGGGTATCCGAATAATGTAAATAGTGTTAATATTTTCAATAAGCAAAATACTTTGCTTATTTCAAAAACTAATCTAAAACTAATTGAAATTGATTGGAAGGAGATTTTATTTTGTTAATTAGCGCCCTTTTTTAGTCGCCTTTCTTCACAATGTAATATTCTTTATTAAAAAAAGTCTTCCAAAAATAAATTATACTTTTCTGAAATCTTATTTGAGGAATAGTAGCTGATTTAAAATATAATTAATCTGATTTTAAACAAATATTATTTACTTTTTTAATATATCACAGAAATTCACTTTTAAACCTGGCAGGAGCTGTGTTTTTTAACTCGACAGTAGTTGTTTTGATGTGTTGAAAACCTGATGACATGTTTAATGTGATTCTAGGGAGAATTTATCTATAAAACATAATTTAAGAAAATGATGTAACAGGGTTTTTTTATATAATTTAATATTTCAGTAATCTTGAAAATTCTGGAAAATATTCTCCGTCATCTAATTTTAGGAATGTTGACTTTACATTTACTACAGTCATCGCTCTTATTTTCTGATAAAGTCATGTATGGTCGCCTGTACTTTCAAAAATAGGCACGTTTATGCAGATAAAAAAAAATTAATTCTTTAAAAATACTGGTGTTTGATGATTTGAATTAAGCTTTTGCATTTATGATTATTAAATATAGTTTTCACTTAATAATAATATCATCTAAAAGGTGGAAAAAAATATAAAATTTTAAAAGAATTAAAACTTTATAAATTATTAAATTTTTTTTATAATGAAAACAAATATTATAAAAGTTCATTATTCATCAAAAAATTCTTTTTTCTTAAGAGAATAGTGTCAATTATATATCTTATTTACAAAAGTAATTAAGTTTTTTCTAACTAAATAATGTCATAATATTATTGTTTTTTTTATTTTTCGATTGAGAGAAGGTTTTCGGTAAATTTTGTTTCTATTTGACAAAAGCAAATTTATGATTTAAATTCTCCAGTCCTGATGTAAATATGAAGAGACTGACTTATAATTTCTCGAAATTTCCTAAAATTAACTAAGTAGGAGTAAAAGGTAAAAGATGTTCAATTATATATATATATATATATATATATATATATATTCAAGATTTTCTAAAAAAAAAAAAATCACAAATAATTTCATTCATTTGTGAATAAGTATGGAAATTTAATAAAAATCCGATATTTATTTGATTTTTGCAAGAATTTCCAAAACGATGTGTTTTTTTTTTTACCACAAAAAGACACAAAATTTTTCGGTAATCTTTGACCCACTCGCCGACGCAAGAAAAACATTTTTTACCAAAATTTCGAACGTGCTAAAAAAGATTAAAAAATACATTAGTCTATCCTCTTAGTAATGACATAAACATTTTGACGATAATATTTTTTTTTCAAAAAGTTTGCGTCCTTTTTCATCATTTTATACATTTTAGCGAAAAAGTGGAGGTACTTATCTTTATATGCAAGGATCTACTTGATTCGTGGATAGGCATTGGTCGTTCATATTTGAGTTTATAAGCCTTTACTTTGTCCGGGGATAAGTATTGGTCGTTCATATTTGAATCTATAAGCTTAGTAATAGGTAAATATTGGCCGTTTATATTTGGGTCTAACAGCATTTGCTTCGTTCGGGGATAGGTATGTGTTGATCGTTTATATTGGAATCTATAATAATTTACTTCATTCGGAGATAAGTAAATATTGGTCGTTATATTTGAGTCTGTAAGCATTTATTTCGGTCGGGAATAAGTACATATTGGTCACTAATATTTCAGTTTATAAGCATTTACTTGGCCAGTTTAATCTTGGATATGAGGGTAAAGTACACCCGGCAGCAAGGCTTCTGATAGGGATATTGGAGGTTTTGAGGAGCGTGGAACATTGCTGTTGTTCCCACATCCACCCTCACCTGGGGTGGTAGCACCTGTTAGGGGCCCAGCTATGGGAAAATTGTGAACCAAAAGCAAAACATAAAACCAAATTAAATTAAATAAATATACTAGCAATGTGCTCTGTTAAGAGTGAACATTCAGTGCTATGAGTAACACACGCTTAGACGATCATGTATCTTTCAATACATGACTAACGAGGCAGATTTTTTCCTGTATTAAGTTGTCATTTCTTTCTGCGGTAGGCCAGTTGCCATCCAAGGCTATAAAACCGGGTTTAACCTGCTGTTTACTCATAGCTGCGGTGGAGTGTGGATTCATAACTTTCCCAAGGGTATTAGCACGTAACTGAATGTAATGGAATTCGAACTCGGCTCTCCGATTTCTCAATCCAAGCCGCTATCCATTACTCCACCATGCCTCCTATAAAAGAAAAACTACATACTGCCTGAATAATGAAGGAAAAAATCTTTTGAATCTGAATCTTTTGCCTCATCCTCGATGCTCTACCTGGCTATCATCTTTTCAGATGATTTAAAAACCTTTTACAGGAAAAAAGGTTTATTAATTGTGAAGAGATTAAAACTGATACTGAATGTTTCTTTGCATCGAAAATGAAAGAAATTTAAGCTCAACAATTTTCCAAATAGATAGGATTATATTATTGTTATGCCATAGTACCTATTCTATTGTAATAGACTCTCCCATAGACAATAAGTAGGAGTAGCGGTCGCCAGTTCGTCTCAGTGGTGTTCAGCAAGTCAGACGATATCGGACATTGAAGTACCAACCATCACAACTAGATTGCTGCGTCATTAACTCTATTTTTCAAGTTCCTAACGTTTTGTACGTCGAACCTAATTTAGGACGACTTATTGAAATACAAGCCTCCACTGTGAAAACTACTCCACAACAATTATCAATAATGAGTGCAAAATATGATCATAGTTAAATGTATTAATTAATTCCAGAGAAGCAGTTGATTTTTTTTTCTCGCTTTCAAATGCGACAGGAGATTTTTTTATACATGCTTAGGTGATCATGACTGACGAGGCAGATTTTTTCCCGCAGTAGGTTGCCATTTCTTTCTGCGGTAGACCAATTGACATCCAAGGTTATTGAACCCGGTCTGTCCTGCTATTTACCCATAGCTGGGAAAAGAAGACGATTCATACACTTCCTCAAGGGTATTAGCACGTAAGTGAATGTAATGGATTCGACTGGAATTCGAACTCGGTTCTATTGTAAACAAAAAAATGATCCTCTTTGAAAGCTCCTGCTGTCGTGTTGTTTACCCTAAACTGGTTGCTGGACTACGAAGAATAATAGGTGACATGATCCAGACACTTTGCTTGTTATTCTCTAACACTCCACCTCGAGCGGCTCTTTGGCCTTGTACAATGCGTGATATGATCTATTGGGAGAGAAAGTCATGCCCTTCCAAATGTGCATTGATGGGAAGCAAACTACCCCAAGCCTCAGTCTCAAGCCGGTTCCTTTTTCTATGATGATAATCATTTGCCTACCCTAACATCCCCGAGAGCAACAATCATCAATAAATGTATTCGGCATCTACAAATGATTGCTCATAAATTTTGATCAGCGACAGATTAGTTTGAAAATGTTCTCTCTAATCTCACGCTATGAACTTATCCCGTTTGATTGTATTAGAAATGATAAGACGAGGAAAGTCTCATAATGGGCATTGCGATGATATCTAAAGCTTCCGATCGTTCTAATCAAAACAATCTTGGACCTCACATAAATATCTCAGACAATAAGTCCGATAATTTAAGAGATTCATACCAGAAGATACAGTGTCTAAAACTGCGATGTTTTTGGTACATTGCTACTTGTTGGGACCGGCTGACGTCAGAGGGCAGAACTCGCTGAGGAAAACAGATTTCGATATTTACACTATGAGATTGATCGACAGGAACAGGTCTGGATAAATAGAGGCGATAAGGATAGATTTAGGTGGATAGTGGGAAAACGAAAATGTCCGCTCAGATTTTATTGTTAGATGGTATAAGGAGCGTTCAGTTTTTTTTTTATTCAAAAATCGCTTTTTGATTATTCTGCAATGTTTTTTGATAAACTAACATTTGGTGAAAATGACTGACTTCGAAGGACAGAATTCGTGTAAAAAAATGACCTAAATATTAACACTGTGAAATAGATAAAAGATCTGGATAAATAGGGGTAAAAGTTGGATAAATAGATGAACATAAATAGATACATAAATAGATGAAGAGATGGATATATGGATAGATTAACAGATAGATGAACAAATAGAGAAAGACAGACAAATGAAGAGATAGACAGGTGAACAGATAGATAGATGAAGAGATAGACGGATAAAGAGATAGATATACAGAGATAGATAGATGGACGGATAGAGAGATAGATATAGACAGATAGATAGATGAAGAGATGGACGGATAGACAGATAGATATGAAGAGATAGACGGATAGACAGATAGATATACAGAGATAGATAGATGAAGAGATAGACGGATAAAGAGATTGATATTCAGAGATAGATAGACAGATAGATATACAGAGTGCGATGGGTAAATTATCGCCATTTTATATGCTTAATTTCGTGCTTTCGTGTTGTTGTTTTTTTTTTTTTTAATTTTGTCGACTGTCCAATATAGTAGGGTCAATTGATCGCCGTCTGTGAGAAAAAGAGCACCATGACGCAATTCACTTTGCCAGAAATTTGAAAATGACATGCTGTACTTTTTGGCATTCGCACCGGAAGCTCTAATACGGATATTTCAGAGTATTTCGGTGTCAATCTGAAGACAGTGCAGAGGATTCGAAAAGTGTTCGAAGAATCTAATGGTGATTATGAAGATACGGCAGCTCGGAAAACTCACTCTGATCATTCTGATAAGAACTCCAGAATTTGTTGGTGAGGACCTCAGATTCAACATGAAGGCCTACATCAAGTGCCTTGAAAAGGTAGTGCTGCCCTGGGCCAAGAGGTTGGCTGCTGGAAAATTCTGTCTGGCAACACGACTCTACACCATGCCACACGAGCGGGTGATGCCAGACAATGGCTGTCAGACAATTTCTCCGACCACATCACCCTTTGCATCTGGTCACCTAACTCCCCATATTGCAACCCTCTTGATTATTGTCTTGGGCGCAGTTTAGCGAGTAACAAACAAAAGGTTTTGTAACACCAAAGATGAACTGAAGGCAAGGATTATAGCAGCATTCACGAACTTAAACAAGGAGGCCGCACAGAAGAGGTGCAGGTGTCGTCTGGAGACTGTCGTTGAAACCAATGATGATTTTATTGAATAAATTTACTCTTTAGCATTTCAATTATTTTTGTGTAATTTTGGTAAATATACCTGTTAAAATGAAACGTTAGTGTTTTTTTTTTCTTTTTTGCATAATTTAGACAACAATTTATCCATCGCACCCTTATATAAAGAAAGAACAGTAGGATATATATGGTGTTCTTATAGATAATTTTATTTTTGCAAAATAGTGCTCAATGTAAATTTACAGAGCATTAATATTATAAATTAATTGATTTAAAATGTTTTTTCGCTAAACAGTTCTAACCATGTTTCAAAAATGGAAACTAAAAGCTTTGAATTCAATTTTGTAATTAAATTAAAGACATTAGTTCTATTTCATCCTCAAGCGAAATTTTTTTTAACTTTAATTATATATATATATAATATATATATATATATATATATATATATATATGGAGAGAAAGAGAGAGAGATAGGTAGTGGTTAACCAAAACTGTTTGCTCAGATTTATTTTATTAGATGGCTGAAGGAACGCTTAGTTTTTCATTCAAAAGTTTGCTTTGCATTATACTGCCATATTTATCATATCAACGTGCATATCTGTTAAAATCGGCTTTTTGCTTATAGATTTTGACATTGAATATGTAAACATTTTCTATTTTAGATTTCTTTTTAATTTTTCGAAATGTAAAAATGCCTCTCCAATGTGCAATACCTGGAATTGTTAAAAGTGGTATGCAATGTGTTTGAGATTACTCGCTTAAAGGTGCTCCACGGTCGAGTAAACCAGGTGATATTGATCAATATCATGTGCCCCAGCTTTTATTATGTTAGTTGCTTTGATGTATAGCAATTTATTTGGGGCGGGGGGGGATTTGTCTCAAGAAAAATAACGGAAGTGAAAATTATTTATCTATCTCCTCATTTACTCTTTCATATTATATTGTATATTTATTATTTTTATTCATGAAAAAAACGGACCGTTATCCTCATCTTCATTGCTATATTCACAACGTTTCGGCCGTTGTACGCTCCGGTCTTCTTCAGGTGATTGGAATTTCGAACCGAACCCTTTATTTCGTCCACCTCGGTAGATTGTTCTAGTTCCACATTCCATGCTTATAGATTTTGGCATTTGGGCACTTCGAGGTGGTGTAATGGTTAGCGAGCTTGTTTCGCTAGAACAATTACAACTGAGTAGTGAGTTCGATCCTCACTGGGTTCCTCATACTTTCGGCCTTGTGCCACATCTGAGCTACTCTTAGAAAATTACTATAGATTTTGACATTTTAAATTTTTAATTTTTTAATCATTTCACCCCCAACCAAGGAAATAATTCCACTAACACCGAATGGCTCACTAGGTGTGAAAGCATATGAGGAAAAGAAAAACATTATTAAAGAGAAAGAACAATAAAAGAACAGGAGTTATTTATTTATTATAGTCACCATTGGTATCTATGTCTCTGAGATGAGGTATTATGATTACTTGCATTATTTACATTACTCTGTTATCTTCATTGCCATATTTACAACGTTTCGGCCGTTATACGCTCCAGCCTTCTTCAAAGACACATGGCTTAGATGATAAAGACGATGGTTAGATTCAATGACTAGACCCAAAAGGTTGTGAGTTCAATACCAAGCCACAGCAGCGGTGAACCAAAACTTGGAGAGTTGAGTTAAAGGGAAATAACTGGGATATCCGGAAAAGGCATGGCACGTGGAACTAGAACATTCTACCCCGGTGGACGAAATAAAGGGTTCGGTTCGAAATTCCAATCACCTGAAGAATACCGGAGCATACAACGGCCGAAACGTTGTGAATATGGCAATGAAGATGAGGATAACGGTCCGAGTAATGTAATTAAAATTCGAAAATTTGAAGATAATAAAGAAGACTCCTGAAATAAGTATTTATTTTAAAGACATTATACTGCTTGGCGTCTCGATTTTTTTTTTTTTTTAAACATACAGATTTTTTTTTAAAAATATGAAAGTAATCCATAAATTACTCTTCTGTTAACTTAGGGAACTTGACTTACCTTTTGGAGCGCATTAGTGTACCCCGTCTCACCTTTTGAAAAAATGCTGTTCCAGATCCTGGTTTTATTTGCTCTTGTTTTATACAGTTAGGACCCGATATCGCATTTCTGGGGGTGACAAATTAAAGAAAAAAAATATTATAAACTCTTATTTGAAAACAGAAAAAATCATTCCGAATAAAATAAGCTCGGTGGGAAGTCTAAGAACAGAATGGTTTCCAAAGGAGATTAATTTCGAATTCTTTTCCAAATTAATCAACAAATTGCTTTTTGGTGGCCTCTGCACCGAAGAAGCTCCAGAGTGACGAAACGCACTCGAACTCTTGATGATAAAAAGAACAATAGAAAGAAAAAAAACAGACAAGGTGCGCTATAAGCCAAAAGTTTGAAGTCACCCTCTGAATTTGATAATTACCGTATTTGACGGTGTATAAGACGCACCCCAGTTTCAGCAGGGCAAATCAAGAAAAAATTCGCAATTAGTAAAATTATTAGTAAATGGTACAGCCTAGGCTATATTTATGAGGTATTATTTTGTTTAAACAAGCCATGATTATAATTAAACGAAAAATAATAGGAAAAAAAGAACACGAGCCTATAAAAACTTTATTATATCCACAGGTAAAAAAAAAAAAACAAAATAAAAATCAAGCAATTATTACAATTGAGCAAAACAGTTCAGTTACCATTAAAATCCAGTCAAAAATTTTCCATTATATGATCTGTACAACCGAAAGTTATTGCAAAAAAAATATTAATGAAACAAATATATAATTTGAATTTATTGCATATAATTTTAGTGAAACAAATTACTAATATATATATATATATATATATATGTGACGTCACTTGTTCCAGGGTTGAATCCTTTGGTCACGGCGCCAATGGTGACGTCGCCCCCCCTGGTCGCAGCGTCGACTCTGTCGTTCGATCTCGTTCGCGGCTCCAAGTGTGACGTTCCAACCCTTTGGTTAGATGATTACCAGCCTCGCCGTTCCCAACTCGCTTCCAACACCTGGTTACTAGGGTAACTGTACTGATCTCCGGTCTGCCTACCCACGCTGTGATTAGATCTTAGACAGACGGGATCAAACAGGGATTGGGGGCGTATGCAAGTTGAGTTCGACGGGGGTGGCAACACACAAGTAAAAGAAAAACTCACGAGGCCAAAAATTACTGATAAAAAAGGGTAACAACCTTTTATATCTAATGTTCGTTACATAAAAATTATTCTTACTTCCCGACCCGCCTTGTGGACTGTGGCACCAAGCTTCTATCATACAACTTAAAGACTTCGAGTTGCCTACTCTTTAGAATTTTGTATGTCGGTGTGTGGTTTAGTTTCGACACTGGGCGCTAATCTCTACCAGTCGTTCACGGCTGATTCTTCTCTGCGGCTTCAGTTGGACGAGCTTATTCACTTCGGATTGAGTTGGACGAATTTCTTCACTTCGATTTGGGCTGGACGAATCTCTGTTCTTGGGTTTGGTTTGATTTCAACTTCTTCTATGCGTAACTGCAAGTAACTTCTTCTTCCGCCCTGCAACTCTTCTCGCCAAGGTCCGAACTCTTCTCTCTGCCGTCTGAGGTGAACTCTTCTCTCTGCCTTCCGGGGAAGTGAACTCTTCTCGCTGCCGTCCGGGGCTGAACTGTTCTGCTTGTTTGGCCTGCAACTTTTTTGCCTGTCTGGTCTGCAGCTCTTCTGCTTGTCTGGCCTGCAGCTCTTCTGCTTGTCTGGCCTGCAATTCTTCTGCTTGTCTGGCCTGCAGCTCTTCTGCTTGTCTGGCCTGCAGCTCTTCTTCCTGTCTGGATGCAGCTGTTCTGCCTATCTGGCCTGCAATTCTTCTCCAACTTCTCTGCGGCTTTCGAGCAATCTTCTTCTCTTCGACTTGGCTGTAACTTCTCTGCGGCTTTCGAGCAATCTTCTTCTCTTCGACTTGGCTGGACGAATTCTCTTCATTCCGGATTCTCTTGCCCGCAAAGGGGCGAGTGAACCGGGCCTGCCACCCGCGTTCCAACTGCTCTGGCCGTCTACCCCTATAACTCTCTGATTTCTGTCGATTGGGGTTCTGCTTTTATTGACGCCGCAACAAACTGGGGTGGGTCTGTCGGCGTCAGGGTTTTCTTGATAATTCCAAAAGTCGCATTAGTTCTGATTTCCCATTATCGCTCTTATTTTCACCCCTACTTCCTCACAGTGCCTCTGGTGGGAGGCGCATAACCATCTCTCCCGGTCTCTCGTATGTCAGGTGACCGTTTTTCGACCAATGGGTCTTGGTCGAGCGTCCTTTCTCCTCTTTCTCGCATATCACGTGACCGCTTTCGGCTAATGAGATTCTGGTTGGGCGTCTCCGTCCTTTTGTGACGTCTCCAATCGGGCGTGGTCTATCCCGGCTTTGTTCTGGGAAAGAGACACCTTGCTAAAAAAAACAAAATCCAATTTTTGGCCTTTTTTACGCACGAAAATGACAATCTCGGCCTTTCTCACCTTTTTTGGTTTTTGTCAAAACAGCCCGCCGCTAATTAGATATGACTTCAGGAAGAATTTTTCTCGTCTCGCTGGCGCTTTCTGTGAGCCAAAACAATTGTTTTCACCTCTTTGTTTTTGCTCAGACCTGATAGTCAAAAATCTTAATTATCTGAATTGAAAATGTCTTCACTTCCTCATAGTGGGGGTTCTAATTTTCAACAGGTCAGAATCTGTATACAATTCCAGCGGTCACCTTCTCATCCCAAAAGACACCCTTCTCCGATTAATATTTCGTTTTCCATTGTTCTAAAAATCCCATTTCTCCAAATTGATAATGAGTCCTTTACACAAAAGTAGGCCAGATGTTTTGACCGATATTTTTATCAATCGTACGTATGTTCATACACTTTTACCAAGTCTGTTTTCTTTCTTTCTTTTAATTACCTCTAATTCTATTCTTCCAAATAACAATTTCCATTGTTCTTGAAATTCAGTCAGGCGCGTTGGCCTAGATATCTCTTGACACCTGTTTTCGCTAATGACCGGCTTTTTGCATTACCCATCCTCTCCTTTTTTTTCTTTTTTTTTTTTTTTTTTCTTCTTCCCTTTAGTGTCGCCTAAATACAATTAGAGAATTATTCTCAAAACTCAATTATTCTTCGTCTAAATAACTAACAACTGGTTAATAAACCGAATAAAATTAAATCATATTTCTATGAATATTTCTTTTTAGTTTTTCTAATAATGCAGGGTGCCATATATATATATATATATATATATATATATATATATATATATATATATATATATATATATAAATATATCTAAATTAAACTCAAAAAATACCCCATCTGTATGGCCATTTCACCTGAACAAAGAAAAATTGATATTTAGGGGTATTTTTTAGTTTCATTTATATGTAATTAATTTATATAGGCTCTGTAATAAATGCATATCTCTTTTGTGGAATGAAGTTTTTAATTTTTGTATTTTAGGATTCACTTGGATTATTTACCCAAGATAATTTTACCTGTATATATATATATATATATATATATATATATATATATATATATATATATATATATATACTTTGATGAATTACTTGAAAATGAAGAAATTTAGACTAAGCTCTAATTCCCAATTTCACTTTGTTCTAATATCAACCATCCAGTGCCCGACAAGAATTGCCTAAGCTAAATTAGGTTAATAACCTAAAGGAAAATACTATGTTTAAAATTTTATCCTCTAGATATTTATGTGAAAGTTAACAAAGAAGAAAGATTCGTGAAAACGTCCTATATAAAAATACTTTACGTACACTGTGGAGATATTTGTAAAAGTTGTTTACCGATAAGTAAAAATAGTCGTAATTGGTATTAGGAAAATCTGAAGTGACAAATACATCGACTATAAAATTTTCCAAAAGATATTTACATACTCATGGTTGGAAATTATTTTAAACATTTTTTCTGTTCTAAATTTCATAGGACCTTTTCTTTTTTCATATATTATACCTCATTTATTGATAATTTTGGCGAAATGAATTAATATCGTGTTATGTTTATCGCTATCTTTTAGTTTTAGTCGGTCTATTGAAATACTGATTTGAAGATATACCGCCGCAAAAAAAAAGTAAATACATATAGGCACGTAACACATTTTATAACATCTACAATGATCAGCCGCCCCAAGTAACTGTCTTCTACCAGAAGCTTCATGTCGGCACGTCTCAAATTCGCCTCGAATCGATCCGTGATACATAAATTCTCAGTGCCGTTCTTTAAAAAGTTATTTAAAGAACGTTTGACATAAAGATATGGCCAAGGTCCCTGGTGGGGTTAGCAAGATTAAGTGCCCTTTACTTTTCCAAAAGATGGAGAGAGAAGTAAAAGTGACACTAAACAAACAATTAAAGAGAAAGTCTCTTATGTTGCGCGAAAGGAAAAGAGAGCGAGGTCGTATTTTTACTCTCCTTTCATTTATTGGAGAGCTCTCAACTAACAAAAGTGGTAAATACTTTTTGTACTCTTGGAGGTTTGGTTTGTTCTTTTGACACTGATTATTCCATGATTTAATCTCGCATATTTTCAGGGTTAATATATATATATATATATATATATATATATATATATATATATATATATATATATTTATATATTGGAAAAGCATTTTAGAAGAGCATTTTTCATTCATACATGTTTCATTAAATAATATAGACAAGTGTTGCCTATTTATTTTATGTAAATTCTTATCATAACGTCTGACAAGCTTAATAACATTATCATTAAACGAAGAAAGATTGAACACCCTTAACAGCAACAAACAGGACATCTGCTTAATATATTGTGATGTAATTTTCATCTTTGATAATGGCTTATGTAAGCCGAAAGCTTAGATTGGATTAAAAAAAATATGTATCAATATTGTGATTTTCTTTCTTCGTTTAATGATAATGTTATTAAGCTTATCAGACAATATGAAAAGAATTTACATAAAATAATAGACAACACTTGTTTATATTATTTAATGAAAAAAAAAATATATATATATATATATATATATTTATTTTATATATTAAAAGATAAATATTTATATAATTTAAAATAAATCATTTTCAATAACTATTCTGTAATGATCCCTCTTTTAAATTAAATGTTACGCACAATGGAATTATATTCTTTGTAATCATTTTACCTGGATAGTTCATCTTAACATCAAGAAAATGCTTAGACAATTGAAAAGATCAGTATAAAAAATAATATAAACACACTGTCTATATTATTCAATGAAATATATTTTAATGAACATATTGCTTGCTTATATATATATATATATATATATATATATATATATATATATATATATATATATATATGAAGAAAAATATATACGGAAAAAACAAAAATCTATATAAATAAAACATAACATTATCAATACAACATGACAAAGACGATGTACATTAGAACAAGACTTATCCAAACAATAACTGTTTCATATTTATGAATATGTCCTGAAGATGGTTTATTAGACCGAAACGTCAGACGTTGATATATTAACATTAAAACAGTATAATCGTATATAAGGATTATTGTTTTGTTTTTTCCGTATATATTTTTCTTCATACTGTCGGATCTATATCCATACATTTGCTTACATATATATATATATATATATATATAAAATAATCCGTTGGTATAATCCAGCCGAGTCCTATTAACGCAACATAGAATTTGAAATATGTTAAAACTGACTCACAAGAGCGCTCAATGTTTATTTTCATTAAGCAAAGCAAATTTTCTTTACAATTGGAATTAACATACATTTAGTAAATAATCATTTCATTTGAACATGGTCATTTACTAAAGCACTCCCGTTAGAATAGACGAAAAAGAACAAATAAAAATAGAAAATAAATACCTAAAATACAAGTAAAAATAATCAATTCAAATAAGAAAATAAAATAAATCAACAAACCAATCCCGTCAAGATAACCGTTAGAATAGACTTCAACGATCAATCGAAAAATTGGACGAGAAAATAACTATAACTGCCATATAACGTTACTCAAAAATCGAAAACCGGACAGAGTATATAAAAATATACAAAAGAAAAATAAACAAATAAATAAGAAAAAACAAGTAAAAATTAATCTTAAATAAATGAAAAAATTACAAATCGCTCCCACTAAAATAACCGTTAGAACTAATAAATATAAGCATAAGTATAATAAGCGACCTAAGCAAACACCCCAATTTTTATTGCGTTAATAAAACACAGAAAACCGAAAAGAATAAATAAATAAAAATTGAAAATAAAAAACAAGTAAAATAAATTAATCCAAATAAATTATCAAGCCACTCCCGCCAAACTAACCACCAGAATGGATTACCTACAATGTACCCATATCTATAAATAGTTGAGAAAAAATTCAACATTCGCGGCCTGACGATTGCGTCTAGCATGAAACAGCCTTTCACCTCTGAGTGTTGACTTCAGTGTTCACTTTTATATTTATATTTACACACGCTCTATCTCTGATATTGAGGACTTTATCCCGTAAATATAGCACACCTTAAAATTATATTTCTTTATATATATATATATATATATATATATATATATATATATATATATATATATATTATATACACAATTTTGATCTTCATTAAAATATGTTTCATTGAATAATATAGACATAGTGTGTTTGCGTATTTGTATACTGATCCTTTTCAGTTGTCTAATGAGTTTCTTAATGTTAAGATGAAATTCATCAAGGAAGGTGTCAGTTTTATTTTTTAACCCAAGTACTTTCAACTTTTCCTAGGATCATCTTCAGGGGTAAATTACAAAGTCAGACTTAGTTCAGAAGGTGTAAATTTATTCGTTGTAGTTATGGAATTTTTTACAAAACAAGCGTTTCGATATGAGGAAACAGACCGTGTTTAGCTTTTGGCATACCGCCTTAAAAGTATCCAAAAATAGGTTAATTTGTCCATTCAATTGTGGCAGGAATGGTGGTGTGCGTATGTGTTTGATACCATTCTGCTGGCAAAAATATGAAAATTTCGCTGAAGTAAAAGCAGAGCCATTGTCAGAGACTACAGTCTTGATGCCAGTATATATTCTTGATTATTGTAATATCTTTCCCGAATATATCAAGCTTGCTGAGCAGCTCTAACAGATCTTTGTGGCGTATTTTGTCGAACGCTGTCTATAAAGCAAAGGTGCACGTCCTTCTGCATTTGTACTGCTTTTTCTGATAAAATTCTGAGCATAAATATCGAGTTCCTTATCCCGGGGTCTTTGACGAACCCGCGCTGTTCTTGTCCTATCTCTGGCCTGATTCTGCTGCGCGCTCTATTCCTCAGAATTCGGATGACGAGTTTTGTTATGTGACTCATTAGGCTTATTGTCTGGTGGAGTTCGCATTCTTTTGCGTCTGATTTCTTAAGCAGTGCTAGGAAAATAGATCTGCTTAGACCTTCAAGTATATCACCACTGTTGTAGATTTCATTTACTATTTCTACGATCTTGTCTTTGCCGAAATCGTCTAAGGTTGCCAGCATCTCTATCACAACCATTCTTTAACCTCTCGAAAACTCTAACCAAAATAAGATTTTTTTTTTTTTGTTATTTAAGAGACATGATTTATTTTCAATTAAAAGAAAACGTTTTGCAAGACATGTAATTCCTGAGGAAAAATGTGAAAAGGCTTCTCAAAATTTTTAGCAATATTTATTGCTCATGATTTATTTAGTATCTTTTGTTGAAATAGTGTCCTATACATTTCGCCTTGTGCCACACTTAATCTACGTTGAGGAAAATCACCGTCTGAGGGAAGGCCAGAGCGCAGGGTACGGGCGAATGAGCTGAGGGACAAACAGAATTATAATATGACTAGAAATACCGGTGAAAATTTCATGGTTTTCCTATTTAAATTTTCGGATGAATCTTAATTCTTCAACGATTGGGTAACATCGTGACTCTCTCTATGGCAATCATATATCCGTAGAAATTCCCCTATCGAATCGTTAAGTATTTGAGCTTAACAACTTTAATAGAGTATTTCAATAACAGTTACAAGTATGAATGTTGGTCGTTATTTAAAGAAGTAAGGGGGTACAAATGAAGAAAAAAAAACTTGCAATTGACCGCTTTTTTCCATTTCACTGAAACAGGTGTTCAGCATTTCTATCTTCCTTTCTTTCTTTATTCCTATCTTTCTTTCATTTTCTTACTGAAACTAAGTAGCGTCTCTGGTGTGTCTGTTCCGTCTTTCCACGTGATCCAATCATATAATAATCTATTATTTATGGGTTATTGGCAGAGTGTAACGGCCGTGCTAACTAAGAGATGAACAAGCAGAATTATAAGATATTTAGTTTATTTCATGCACACATCGGAATAGAATCTCCGACTCCGCTATATTATTAATACTCTTATTATCTATAACACAGTGTAATCCATACTCCTACTTGGTCGGACGCTTTAATTTTTAAATGATATAATGGCGACCGCAAGTATTAAGACACAGGCAATTAAAATGCATTAATTTAAAATTGATCTTAAAACCGCTGAAACAATTGGCAGAACTTGAAAACCTTGAACCTTAAATAATTCTTTGTCATACTTCTCAAAACTGGTGGCAATTCGACGTGGTGCAATGGTTAGCAAACTTGTCTCACTTGAACAATTACGACTGAGTAGTGAGTTCGTACCTCACTGGATGCCTCATACTTTCGGCCTCGTGTCATATCTAAGCTACGCTAAAATCACCATACTTGTCAAAAATGGTTTCAATATTTTAAGTGTGTGTGTGTGTGTGTTTTTTAAATATGGTGACTTATCCCTTGAAAAATAAAATCCGGAATTGAAAAATAATCAGTTGTCGGTAGTAATACTTCAAACAACAACAACTGACCACCAATGCTTGAAGATTTTAAGAGCTGGGATCGTCTAAAACATACAATATGCCGATCATTATATAAATTTATACTTCATTTATTGCTTTGTATTGTTTTATAACTTATCAACCCCTTTCAATTATTAAAAATCGAAACATATTTTTGGATGCGAAAAATTTTTTATTTGAGATAATGATATTCTGATATAAGTTTTACTATTTAACCCATAATTGGAAGAATTGGATTCATGCCTTTCCCAAGTGTATTTGCACGTAAGTGAACATAACGAACCCAACTGGAATTCGAACTTGCCTCTTCGGTTTCTAATTCCTAGTCATTATCAATTACACCACCAGCACATACATGCAGTCACCCAACTAGGTACTGACCGGGCTCAAAGTTCCTTAACTACGGTCATAGAATGACAACCGGTGTTTTAATTTAATATGGCTGTAAGTCTTTAGTAAATACACATCAATAAGGACATGGAGTAAAAGTCAGTAAAAGCGAATATGCTTTTGATACACGCTATATCATTTGTCACTCAATATAATATAATCATTTATACGTAAGACCATTAACTTTATTAATTTTTAAAAGTCGCACTAAACAATGTCTTCGAACAGCTTCTCTTAGATTTTTTAATTTTTCGCCCAAACTGAACTTTCTTTTATGTATTTTTTGTGCGTGTAGGATGTATAATAATATCTGTATAATAATATAATACTATCTGCATGATAATATAATAATGTCTGTATGGTCATAACATAATGTCTGTATAATATAATAATATCTGCATAATAATAATAATATAATAATATCTATAATAATATCGGTATAATAATGTCTGTATAATACTATAATAATGTATCTATAATAATAGAATAATGCCTGTATAATAATATAATAATATCTGTATGATAATAATAATGTCTGTATGGTCATAATATAATGCCTGTATAATATAAATAATAATATCTGCATAATAATAATATAATAATATCTATAATAATATCGGTATAATAATGTTTGTTTAATGCTATAATAATGTCTGTATGATAATAATAATGTCTCTATAATAATAATATAATAATATCTGTATAATAATATAATAATCTCTGTATAATAATATCTGAAACAAAAGTGAAGATAATGAGACAAAGTGAATGCTCTCTTTGACTTCCTCTGGTTAGAATGACTGAAAGACAAAATTGTGTATGAAGAAAATGCCTTGAAATCTCTGAGGATTAGCTGGAATCAGAAATCAAATTAAATTACTTTAGCTTATCACCTCCCAATATCCCGACATAGAGAGCGCCTTTCTGTTTGGTTGTTTTATCTATAACTATATTAGAACTGTTTGGTATTGTGGGATTTTAAATCAGGATTTTTTTTTTCTTTTGGAAAGAGGAATAAGAGAAAACGAGAGAAAATGTAAAAAAAAAAAAAACTCCAAAAAACAATAAGGAGTTATTGTAAGATAAAAAAAAAGACAACGAAAAGGACAAATAACCACGACATATTCTATACGCATATGTGGAGGCGAACACGAGCCCGCACACGCGCGCGCATAATATGAAAAAAATACATCAATGAAAAGTGCATATAAAAAAAAATCGAATTGCTGATAACCTCTGACGAGTGAACGATGTGATTCCCGGAGATTGTCTACGAAATTCTGATGTCAGGAAGCTAAGTGAAAAACGTATTATTATATATATTTAAACATATATTATTAAATGTAACAGAAAATGAATGTCTATTGCCAGGAGCCGTTCGAATGATTGCTTTAATTTCTGATGAAAATAAAGACAAAAATTTTCAAACATTTGGATATATTTATTAAGTTGGTCCTAAGCTTTTGACTCACATGAGCCATAGCCAGAGTGGTTATACATACATAAAACAAAGATATCCACCGTCAAAGATGATATTTTGTTATTTTGACATAGAAGATTGCTATTATTTAATGTTTAAATAATGATCTGCTGCTCCAATAAACACACAGACATATATATATGCGTGTGTGTGTGTGTGTGTGTGAAAGTAAAGTAATAAGAACGAAAATATATAAATTCTAACGTTCACAGCATTAATTAAAAAGAGGGTTCAATACCAATAGTAGAGCAGTAATTATTTATTATATTTTTTTCAATTTACTCACTACAAAGATGTAACCTCGTTTCGGTGCATTTTGTTGCACCTCGACTGGTGAGAACCAAAATGGTGATCAGATAACCATTTTGGTTCTCACCAGTCGAGGTGCAACAATATGAACGGAAACGAGGTTACATCTTTGTAGTGAAAAAATTGTTTTTCTCATATGAAAACTGAAAACTATAATGTGTGTGTGTGTGTGTGTGTGTGTGTGTGTGTGTAAAAAGGCGGAGAATAGATACAAGGAAAAGAAAGACTGAGAAAGACGATGACTTAAGGTAAGAAGAAAATGAATAGAAAGAAAAGCTGCAACTTAAAAATAAACTGCTAAGAATGCGGTAAATAAGGAAGAATTTGCAACTGGTTTCTTTACAATGTTGTCACCCAAGTATTCAAAGAATTGATTTCTGTTTTCACAAATAAATTCTGCAAGTTAAATTCTTCAGACACTTGTAGAACAACCACGCATATCTACAAATAAATACTTTCAATATTATTTTCCTGTACAAACACAATTGTGTGTTTCAGCTTTTTTTACAAACTGATTTCATACATACGTAAAAGAAATTTATATTATACTTTCTTTGTTCTCGTTCTGGGGGAAAAATGGAAGAAGAAAGGTTAGTTTATTTTTCCATTTTTCCGTTTCGATTGACTTCAGTTGGAAATAGAAAAATTTCGAGGTTTAACAACCTCTAGCTGCTTGCACAGAAGGAACAAGAGAAATATAAAAAAATAAAAAATGGAGGCAATTTTTGCGATAGTAAACAAATAATATTTTGAGGAGAATATAAGAAAGGACTTGAAAAAGGTTACAAGACAAACAGAAAAGATACGAATAATTGAAGTTGGAACTTTTGACAACAATAACTGAATTAACTTGGATTTATTTGGTACCAGAGCAGCGCCAAAAACGTAAGGGGAGGTTATTTCGATTGGTTTCGCTATTTGTTTACTCGCTAGTTTCTGTAAATAGAAGAAAAAAAAGACAAAAAGATCCCAGTAAATATGGAATTACTTATTAAATATATCTAACAAGATTTGTGAGGAACAAAATCTCTATATATTGTTACTGTGTTCACATCATGCGCGCGCACACACACACACACACACACACACACACACACACATATAGAAGATGCAAAGGTAGATATATAATAAGGAAAAACAAAATGTATTGTATTGATGATACAAAAATATCAGTAATAATATATCGATAGTAAACAAAATCATCCCTGAAATGATAAAACTGTTTACACACGTCGTTCACACACTCTTCTGAACATTATTATTATTTATTAAAAAAAATTATAATAGATGTATAAGAATAAAAATGACGAAAATATAAATATTAGAAACGATTTTAATGAATTAAATGAATCCTAGAACTTTATTAAAATACTTGTATAATAGTTACTGTATACCTACTTTTTTTTGCAAGTCTGTAATACACTTGCTCCTAAAACAATCTGACGTTTGTTCAATTGCTAAAATTTTAGGTAGTGACCGATAAATTTTCTGTAACTTTTTTCCCACACTTTATATATATATATATATATATATATATATATATATATATGAGAGAGAGATATTTCAGACAGACAAAAATTTATGTATAATCATAGAAAGTGCCTGAAAATCATACCACGGGTTGACCCAAGCCTTTTGAGTGAAATTGGTTAGATGGAATACTTGTGGCCCGTCTTTGCTTGCGCGAAGCCACAATTCATCGAGGTCTTGAGCGTGCTGGCCTTGTTCATATTGTTGATCATGCTAGATAACACGCTCTTTCCGAAACAGAAACTGTAACTAACGTCTGCTCAACATAGTTGCTTTATAAACCATAGGTGGGCTCTGTCGGTGTTGAATAACAAAATGTGCCTGAGCGAGCGTCTGTAATAGGGATTGGCTAGCCAACCCAGTAGAGAGATATCCTCGAATACGAGTGGCCAGCTATTTTATATATATATATATATATGGAGAGATAGCATGGACATAAGAATCAATTCGGCCTAGTGACATACCTCATATATTTTTCCCCACATCGCTTGATAGGTGAGACCGGCAATTACTATAATGTTGACTCCTATGCCAACACTATATATTACTATAAACGCACTCTGATACAGAGCACTTTTCTTCCATAAATATAGCCAATTTTAAACAATGCATATATAGAGAGAGACACAGAGTGAGTGTGCGAGCATCAATTCAGTTACGAGTATAGACATCTGTAGCTGCTCAGTAACGCACTCAGGAACACATCCATTTTAGATATTTGTTTGCCTTACGTTTTCAACATTATTATGTACTTTCCTATGCCCGGTGAGAATAGTCTTTTTCTTACACTGTTTTCTAATCCTAGATACAAACTCATATTACAATTTGATGCCCCCCCATCCCAAATTAACATCATTTTGTAATCTAAAAACATAGCCAATTATCGCTCAGATTATCTCAGTTTTGCACATTTTTTGTTAAAATTTAAGCCGATTTAGGGAACCTATCACAATGAGAATCTACCAGGAAGATGGATCAGTCGTGCAGGTGATGATGACAATGTGTTATTGAATTGACTACCACGTTCACCTGACTTGAAACTTTGTAAATCTTTTTTAAATGGGGCTATGTGACAGGACAGGTTTATATCCCCCTCTGCTTCCTACAAACCTAGAGGAACTTAAGCAGAGAATCACTGAGGCGCTGGAGAATGTTACGCACAACACGCTACAACGTGTTTGGCAGTAGCTGGATTACCACCTTGACGTGTGTCATGTCACAAGTGGTGCGCATATTGAATATTTGTGGACTTTTGTGAAATCGTTTATAACATCTACATCCTTCTGAATATCTTGTTCGAATTTTGATAGATAAATCTATAAATATTTTAATAGATGATCTATAAATCAATATTAAAAATTTAATTTCATTTTTCTGGGATATATTCAAATTTTAAATGATGTCAATTTAATTTTTTTTCTCGGACACATTTTTTTTTTCGGACATATATATATATATATATATATATATATGGAGAGAGAGTCCGCCAAAAATGTATACTCACTTTAAGAAAGGAAACACTTGTCTTTCGTAGCTTTATCAAATTGTTATAATACTGTTGACAGATGACATTATCCTGCTGCTTGTAGCATCAACAACTTCTAAAGGATGTTCTATATCGCAGAAAACCGACTACAGTTAGACAACAAATTGAAAAAGCATGTGGAGTGATCTCACTGGTCACTTTGACCGAGTAGAAGTTCTTCGTACTAATAAACGTCTGGAAGCAAAAGGTCACCATTTTCAGCATCTCTTGTAATTGGAGAGTTCAAAGGTAACTTGTATTAAATCTTGTGATATCTGAATAAATTTAATATAACAATACCTATACAAGTTTTCATTTCCGTGTGTGTGTGTGTGTGTGTGTGTGTGTGTGCAATTTCTGACGCTCTCTCTCTCTCTCTCTCTCATGTTGTCCTTCACCGGTAGCACGACTTTAAAATTTTACTAAAAATATCTAATTATTGCAATGTTAGCCCAGTCAAATATTATACGGGGATTACAGTTTATCACTTTATCATTTTAATAAAATATATTTGGCATCTACAATAAAGGGGAGATAGATATATATATATATATATATTTTTTGTGTGTGTAATATATATATATATATATATATATATTATTGTGCGTCTATTATATAGTCATGCGTCTAATATATATTATATATATATATTGTCTAATATATATATATATATATTATTCTGTCTAATATATATATATATATATATATTAAAGTGCTCTCTAATATATATATATATATATATATATATTGCATCTAATATATATATATATTATTAAATTTTATATATATATATATATATATATTTATCTAATATTATATATTTTTCTAATATATATATATATATATATATTTTTTTCAAAATCTAATATATATATATATTATGCGTATATATATATATATATATATATATATATATATATATATATATATATATATATATATATATATATATATATATATATATTGTGTTTATATATATATATATATATATATTTGTGTCTAATATATATATATATTTGTTTCTAATATATGTATATATATATATTGTGTGTTGTTTTTTATATATATATTTTAGTTGTGAATATCAATTTTTTATATTAAGTATAAAGGGAGATTACTGGTTCTTTTTATGCATAAATTAAATGAAAAATTAACCTAATTCAATGTATTTCAGCATATATTTATTTTTATAACTGCATGTAATCATCAGTTTATTTCTTATGTTAAGCTATGGTTATTTAAGTATTTTAAAATAAGTAATTTTTCAACAAGGCATAAATTACATATATCGCCTTTCCCATTTTAAATTTGGCTTTAGAAATTTTCATAGAAAATATGTCCTCCGACAGGATTCGAACCTCTATCCTATACGGAACCCTTATATAGCCTCCTGGCGTGCCTTTTAACCGATTCGGCTACAGAGGATCGTTCGATTAGCAAGGTCGAATTAACTGCTTTTAAACTTCAATCACCCATGAATCCTGACGGATATTTTCTGTGAAAATTTCTCGGGCATTCAGGCCGGTGAATGTTGTTTAATACTCTTTATTATAAAACAGAGCCTTTACTTAAATATTTGTATCGATAAAAAGAATGTATAAACATAAAATGTCTTAAATTGAAGTTGATATGTCATAAGATAAAACAAACCGAACAAAATATTCAGAAACAAAGAAGTTGAGAATAGCTCTTCAATTTTTTTTCCGAAAATATCTCCTACATTTCTTTAAACTTGGAATCGAAAATTCGCCATGCCGTTAGGCTACAGTCGTTGCAAATGAAAACCGTTACACTATTTATCAGTAATCATACTTATTATAAAACCCAGGTTGTGTGTGTGTGTGTGTCTGTACGTTTATATATTGGATCGGATTTCCTACATTTTTCAAACCGATTTCAACAAAAACTTCACAGGACTACGTAAAATTACCTTGCGGTGGTTCTGACAGCCAAAAATTGAAAAACACAATTGTTTTTGCACGAAATCAATTTGAAAAACACGATTAAGAGGCATCGCGAGAATGAAAGGGGGACAACTCATATCTAGTTATACTTATTAAAAAACCCAGGTTGTGTGTGTGTGTGTGTGTGTGTGTGTGTGTGTTCGTTTATATATGGGATCGGATTTCCTATGGGATTTTTCAACCGATTTCAACAAAAACTTCACTTTTTTTTTTGGCAGGTAGTGTTTCTTATTGTCTTGCACACTTTTTTTTTTTTTTTACATTCAGAATGCTTTAAAAATTCCATTTACAAGACAAATGTTTATAATAAAAAATTCTATTCAATCGGTAGACTCATAACGATTGAAAACAATGTTTTTTGTTTGACCAATTCGTAAAAAAAAAAAAAAAAAAAAGACATGCGTGTCCGTCAACCTTAAACAATAATCTTTGTCAATTTTATTTTTAAGTCTTTATGATGGTCGATACTTGATCTATCTCTTACTGTTACATCCCCGGGCAACGCCGTGCTCTAATGCTAGTATTTAAATAAAATTAATTTATCTTTGTTTCTACAACCTTTCTGTTTCAACGTAATTACTTCCCGTACTCCTTAATACTTTAACAATACGAACTTAATTTTATACGATTTATTTACTATAAAATAAACTATAAAAAATTTTTTGCTATGTCCCTTCAGGTTGGGGGCGATCATGGCTCCCCAAAACTTTTATAGCTCTCAGCGATGTTTGTATTTTTACTTCTCCTCTGTCCATTTATGTAAACTCGTTTACGTAGGTTACTCACTGTTTCTCTCTGTCCCTCTTGCCTTCAATGTGTCCTTTGAGTGTCAAACTTTTCAAGCCGCCTTTCCTCAATTTGTGTCTTAGAAATTCCAACTGTTTTCTAAATATAAATGTGCTTTTTGTTTCAGTTTCTCTTAAAATGTCCCCGCTGTTTATATTCCCCATACATGGTTCTGTAAAACCACATGTCTGTTTCTTGAAGTCTCTTGTTCCTTTATGAGGAAATCTTCCAACATCAATTGCTATATAGTGTGAGGAATGATATTACATAGCAGTTTAGTACGCTTTTCTTTGTTTCCAATGAAATTTTGCTGTTTCTTAATAATGTTGAGCATTTAAAAAAGAAACTTTCTCTATTCTAATGTGCTTTCGGATTCCGGTGTCACATTTTCTGTTAAAACATGTCCCAGATATTAAAATTTCTACACTTGCTTTATATTTAGTAGCTCGTATCTTCAGGTGTTTCTCTTGTTCACAAACATACATTGTGTCTTCTTTCAATTGATAGTTGTACTTTCTTCTTCCTTTTCGTTCCTACTTTGTCAAGGAGTTCCTATAGTTTTCCTTCTGTGTCTGCCGGCTGCACGGAGTCATCTGATATTTTTATGTTGTTAACATTGTGCCCACCGAGTTTTAGACCATTAGCAGAAATGACTACTTTTGCGTATAAACTTCATTAGAGTGTCTGTTTTTACTTCACTTCAAACTGAGACCCTTCGTTTAAATTAAAATTATACTATAGGTATTTGCTTGCTCGGTCTCATTTCATGAATATATACGGTAAAAATAAACTTTTTATTATTTTTAACCCTTTGAGCGCTGACCACCGCTTTACCGGTAGTAGAGAAAAATGACTTAATGCTCAGCCACCGGTTGAACAGTGGAAGAGAAAAATGAGTTAATGTCTAGGCACCGTTTGAACGGTGGTAGAGAAAAATGACTTAATGCCCAGCCACCGTTTAAACAGTGGTAGAGAAAATGACATTATTAGCCAGCCACCGGTTGAACGGTGGTAGAGAAAAAATGATTTTATGACCAGCCACCGGTTGAACGGTGGTAAGAGAAAAATGACTTCATGACCAGCCACCGGTTGAACAGTGGTAGAGAAAAATGAGTTAATGCCTAGGCACCGGTTGAAAACTTGTAACTATTTTTATATTGACCATGAAACATTACATACCAATTATTCTCGACTTTTGACTCCGGAGCTCAGAGAAGTTAACATTGTTCAGGGACGCAGCGCTCAAAAGGTTAATTAATTTTCATCTCTATTTATGTTTTTGCTAAAAAAAAAAAAAAAATACTTTTAAAAATCTTTTCACCCCAAGAACGGCATTAAACCACTAAGATGCAAGGGGCTACTGAGTGTGATAGAATATTAAAAAAAAAAAATTAGAGAGAAAACTATAAATGTACAGGAATTACGAAAACATCAGTCAACTGTTGCGTCTGTTTTTATCAATTGCTTGCGATACTTTTATTTTTTTAAAGGTTTGCCCTCCCCCACGTAAAGAATGCATTTAGAAGTGGATGCTTAGGAAAAAAGGAACTGTATGCATAAACTAGGAAAACTTTTAACCCAGATGAACTTAATTGGCTCGTGTTTATTTATTACCTGCTTTAATTGTTAATAGTCGATTTGCATTATAACGCATTTATTCTTACAGTCCCCTTCCGACATTAAAAAGTGAAATTAGATCACCGTATATTTCTCTTTCTTTTTTTTACGTGCTTTGTTTCTTCAGGACGTAGGCGATCATGGCTCTCCAGTTTCCTGTCCTTTGTAGCTCTTCATATTTTTTTCTTTCTGTTATTTCTCCCAAACCCTATTCCACGATGCATTTACTTAAGTTTATCAAATGCGCAGTTTTCCTCTGGCCCTCCTGCTCTCAACCCGACCCGATATTTTAAGGAAAGTGGAAACTAAAAGGGCACTTATACATCAGGAAGAAGCAGTTGAAAATTCTGGGGCGCTTAATGAGGAAGGAAGGATTGGAAAATCTGATACGCACAGGTCGGATTGAATGAAAGAGGGTCACAGGAAGATAAACGCATCAACTACCTAGCGAGCTTGAGTAAATGGATGGCGAAACAAAGTTTAGCCGAGATAAGAAAAACAAAATGTAATAAGAGCTAAAAGGGTTAGGAAGTTATGGAGATCCGTGATCACCAATGTCCTGAGGCACGACAGTCTTTTAACAGCTATCTGAAAAGGCGACACCAAAATCAGAAGGCTTAATGCAATAGCAAAAGTTGCCTTCCAAAAGCTAAGAAAAGTATTATGAAACATGAAAATTTCGTTCGAAACAAAGAAAAGACTGCTAGACTCTTATGTAATATCGGTTTTCCTATATGGCAGTGAATGCTGGACAATCACATCAAAGATGACTTGAGGCAACAGAAATATGGTTCTACAGTAGGATGCTATGAATACCGTGGACCGAACATGTGAACGACGATGACGTTTTAAAGAAAATAGAAAAAAGAAGACACATACTTAGCATCAGAAATTTCTGGGGCATATAATGGAGAAATAGGGCCTGGACAATTTAACACGCCTTCCTATAAATACTCTCATTTCGAATACTAAAGTAGAATAGAAAGAAAAACAAATTAACAAATTTTATAATAACATTTATAATAATTCCTGGAGTTGTTAGACTGTTGAGTTTCGATTGATCCATTCTAAAGCCTTCCTCGGATGTAGACGATGCAAAGAAAAAGAAAAAAGAATCAATTTTCACAGAAAATGGGAAAAGGAACCCAGTCTTTTTTTCTGAAATAGATCTGCTTTAATTCTTTTTCACATCCAAAAAAAACTTAAATTATCATCGAACAAAATTTAAGTTCCAGTTTGTAGTCCGCATTTTATTTTGCTTTTTTTAAAACAAACATAATATTTAAAAATATGGTAAAAATATCCAAAATTAAAAAAGCAATACCTACTATAGTAATACATTTGTCAGTCACTGACTTAAGTCTTGACACTAAATGTGTCCGCGTAATGAATCAACTTGGCTTCTGTTCAAATCGCGAGATCAGACGTGTTGATCTAATAAATATTTTTGGCTCAACATCAGCCTATCAAATTTGGGTAAGGATTTTCACGCTTTGCTGACTACTTTTGATTATATTTCACGCCAAATGTATTATAGATTTTATAAGTAGACGACTGAACACTAAAGACAGAGGTTATGATTTTTTTTGCAGGTAACAAAAATCACAGTTTTCTTGTCTGGAAGTGAAACAGCGAAGTTATATTATTTTAATCTATTCATCCCAAGCAACGCGATAATGTCACTAAGAACAAAGGAACTATAAAGAATGAAAGAGAATGAAAAGACCTTAGAAGACACTGGAAACCCAATCCTGAACAGAGAACCTCTACTTCTGTTTAAAAGACCCGGATGTAAAGGTTTGTTCCCTGTTTAGGAATGGATTTCATGGTTCCTTCTTTCTCTTCATAACATCTTCCCCTTGGAATAAAAACAGAGTTGAAAATCCTCAGTCCACCAATGTCAAGGCTATTTACACTTAACATGATTATTACATGTCACAAACTTACGACCAAACACCGGCTTTCGTACGATCAACGTCGAGCCTGATCAACACTTAGATGGATGATCGCTTCGTAACGCCAAGTGCTGTAGGCTTGGATCTGCGGGTGGTGTAATGGATGACGGCTTGGAATTGGAAATCGGACAGCCGAGTTCCAATTCCGGTTGGGTTCGTTATATTCACTTACGCGCAAATATCCATGGAAAAGGTATGAATCCACCCTATACCCCAGATCCTGGGTTAATTGATAGGACTTGTATCAGAAAATTATTATCTTTAAAAACATTCTTTCAACCTAAAATATTTCTGGCTTTAAATAACATGCAAAAGGTTGATAAGCCGTAAAATCAAATCAATCATTAGTTGTCATCAGTATATTGTTATTAGAATTTTATACAATCTTAAATGATAACAAACTTTTCTTCTTCAATATGTCGTGTCCCTTCAGGACGTAGATAATGTTTCCCACAACTTCCTCTCCCTCGTGTTAGCAGCGTTTCTCTCATTCGCATCCCGTTCCACCATTCATTCATACAAGCTTGTCAGGTAGGTATCCCGTTGTTTTCCTTTATCTCCATTGCTCTCGATATGCCCTGTGAGTGTTAAATTTTCCAAGCCCATCTTCCTCATTATGTGTCCAAGAAATGTCAGCTGTCTCTTTTTCATTCTGAGTATAAGTGTCCTCTTCGCTATAATTTTCTTTAAGATTCCTTGCTTACTCGTACCATCCACAAAATTCTCAGTATCCTTCTGTAGAACAATATTGTTGTTGCCGCCATTTTCCTCTTCATTCGCGTCCTGGGTAAGACGATAAACTACGTCATACAGCAAGGCCTCTGATCAGGAGGTTTTGAGGAGCGTGTAACCACCTCTTAATTGCTGGTGTTCCCAGATCCACCCTAACCCGGGGTGCCAGCTATGGGCAAATAGTTAACTCCTAAACTGGGGTCAAAACACCATGAAAGTGTAAAAATAGGTTTTAATACCAGAAATCCTTTTTTTAATATTATTACCAGTAATAAAATTTTGAAGAAAAAATTATTACCCACAATACATTAGTACCAGCAATACATTTTGAAAAAAATAAATTACCAGTGATACATTTTTGAAGAAAAAAATATTACCAAAAATAGATTTTTGAAGAAAAAAATATTACCAGTAACAAAACATTTTGCCGGCATTAAATAACCCATTGTTATACCAGAACATTACCTATTCTACTGTAATAGACTCTCCCACAGATAATAAGTAGTAGTAGCAGTGACCAGTTGAGCTCAGTGGTGTTGAGTGAGTCTGTCGGACATTGAAGTATCAACCATCACAACTAGATTGCTGCGTCATTAACTCTTATTTCAAGTTCCTAAAGTTTTGTACGTCGAACTTAATTTAAGACGACTTAGTGAAATACAAGCCTCCACTGTGAAAACTACTCTACAACACCCATTCAGGTTGATATGCCGTAAAAGAAAACAAACCAAAGCTCTTCATCCACGATGAGATTATCCCGCTTTCACTGCCATACATAAGGATGGCTATCACATAGCAATCCCAAACTATTTTCTATGTTTCTAATGAAATTTCCCTGATTCTTGGTACTTTGTTCAGCTTTTGGAATTCATTTTAGCTAATCTGATGCAAATGAAAAAGAAACCAAACTTTATTTACTTCTCTACTAAAAAAAAAAAACAAAAAAACACAACAACAATCAATGCATTGCATGATGAGATATTTGTTGGAGAAAACGCTCTATTTAGAACCAGATTATTTTTTTAGTTAGAACATATCTCAATCCACTCCTAAACAAGTGTACAGTCTTTAATGAAAGTTTATTTTTCCCACGCGTACATGAACTATGATCAAAAATTGCTGAAGATTACTTGTAAAATGAACAAGACTCGGAAACCTTTGAAATGAACCAAAGTAAGCATTCAAATCAGTGTGGAGGTTAAAGCAAGGTAGATAATCTTTACACTGACTACGATAAAAAAAAAAAAAAAATTCTGAATTTATAAAAAATAAAGTAAAATATATCCTATCTGATAATTTTTGATTTAACGCATATTATGGAATACAGATTCAAAAATCAGTATTTTTCCTTGTTAAATGATTGAAAGAGAAACTCAACCATATAACAAACAAAAGGAATATCTCAAGAAGAGATATTCACATTCTGTTTCGGTTCAATTTCTAAACGAATATATAAACTGGATGAGAAAGAAAGAAGCAAAATAAGAGTAAGAAAGAAAGCATGACACAAAGAAAAGAAAGAAAGAAAGAAAGAAAGCAAGAATGGAACAAAGCTTAAGAGAAACAAAAAATTTATTTTGGGATTGTCAAACAAAGAAAAGTATGAAAAGGAAAGGAAAGATAATAAAAAAGACTGGGCAAGAATCCAAGACTGGGCGAATGAAAGGAAAGGATCCAGAATAGGAGCAGGGAGCCAAGACTGGGCGAATGAAAGGAAAGGATCCAGAATAGGAGCAGGAGCCAAGACTGGGCGAATGAAAGGAAAGGATCCAGAATAGGAGCAGGAAGCCAAGACTGGGCGAATGAAAGGAAAGGATCCAGAATTTCTTTATCCTATAAACCGTCAAGGAATGAAAGGAAGGAGGTAAATAGGGCAGGAAGCCAAGACTTTCAGTTGAAAGGAAAGGATCCAGAATAGGAGCAAGAAGCCAAGACTGGGCGAATGAAAGGAAAGGATCCAGAATAGGAAAGAATCCAAGATCTGCGTATCAAAGGACAGGATCCAGAATTCTTTTTGTACCTGAGTTCAGAATGGGCAAAGGAAAGGATTTTTTTTTAGGGAAGCCAAGACTGGAAATTTCTTGCCAAAGGATCCAGAATATCTTTTCTCAAAAGAATTTCAAATCCGAAAAAAAATCCAGAATAGGGTAAATTATTTTCATCTCATAGGAATTCAGACAGGATCCGGGAAAGAAGAGCAGGAGCCATAGGGCGAAATAAAGGAAAGATAAAGAATATGTTTTAGCATAAATAAAACTGAGAATGAAAGGAAAGGATCCAGAATATAGGGAATTTAAGAAAATCTGTATGAAAAAAGGATCCAGAATATTTTCTAAGCCAAGACTGGGCGAATAAAAGGAAAGGATCCAGAATATATATCGAGAAGACAAGACTGGGCTTTTGAAATCTATAAAGGATCCAGAATATGAAAAAAACAAGACTTTCAGATGAAAGGAAAGGATCCAAAATGAAGAGCAGAAGAATGAAGAATAACAAATAGAGGACATTACTACAATGGATCCAAATGAAATGATTAAGAAAGGACAATGAAAGGAAAGGATCAGAATAGGAGCAGGAGCCAAGACTGGGCAAATGAAAGGAAATACATCTAGAATAGGGAATATTTAAATTACTGGGCATATTAAAGGAAAGGATCCATAATAGGATATAGGGATATTTACTTTACGAATGAACAAAATAATATTTATAGAAGGATATCAAGAAAAGGGAATGAAAAAAGGATAGAGAATAGGATAGATTTTGAATGGGCGAATGAAAGTGTGTGATCAGAATAGGAGCAGAGTGGGCGAATGAAGGAAAAGGATTTTCCTATAGGAGCAAAGAGCCAAGACTGGGCGAATGAAAGGAAAGGATCCAGAATTTTAATTAAAAGAAGACTAAATTATGAAAGGAAAGGATCAGAATAGAGCAAGAAATTTTTTCTTGAATGAAAGGAAAGGATCCAGAATATCTGGAATGAGGGAGCCAAGACAGAAGGGCAAATGAAATTTTTAGATCCAGAATAACTAGGAAACTGTTATCTGTGGGAAATTCAAAGGAAAGGATCAGAATAGGAATTTGAAGCCAAACTGGGAGAATCTAACAAAAGGATCCAGAATAGGAGCAAAAAGCCAAGACTGGGAGAATGAAAAAAAAAGGATCCAGAATTATTTAATAGAATCAAAGTTACATAATTCGGCATGAACTTTTTATTCCAGAATTTTTTCCTCTAAAAGAATAGAAGAACATTAAAAGATCTTAATAATAAAAACAAAGAATCAAAAAATACTTTCCAATGTTTAAAAACAAAATAAGTACAGTTCAGAAGTAAAGAATGGATGTTTGAAAGAAAATGATCCAAAAAAGGAGAGAAAGA